>CM054057.1:175971932-176068580 GCA_028641055.1 Alopecurus myosuroides
AGATATGTTACGTGTACTCGTAACAACCGTACGAAGGCTCCCCCTGTAAACACAGAGCCGGTACCCTTTGTACGCCGTCTCTCCGCGGCGTCCATCCATCTTCCGCTGTTTGCTTCAGCTCTCGCCTCTCGACCGCGATCGGTATGTATAATCTCCTCTTTCCATCAAGCGTTTTGGACTGCGTAATCCTGGACGAATAAATAGATGTTCGTAGAACTGGAGTACAGTGGATATAACTTCGCCCAGTACTTGGATTCGAATTCACTCTGTAGTTCCAAGCCACCTAGTCTCGACTCTCGACGCTGGCCAGGACTGACTTCGATTCCGCCCGCGATCGAGTCTGAGCCCGAGTAGAGCTGTCGGAAACTCGAGGGTTTCGGTTCAGGGCTTCAGGCCTATAAGAAAGAGCCACCACAAGCTTTGCATATATACGTACTTACTGCTGCGGCTTTGTTTCGATCGACCGTATTTTCTTTCCAGGAATTTCGATCTATTCTTAACCTCGGGATAATATAAGTATGTCCATTGCTATAGGGTCGTGCCTCAGGATAATCCAAGTTCGTTGCTATTTACAGTTCTACACATACTTGTATTATGCTTTTCATTATAGAATTTGTAGACTTGTACGCGCTTTATTTTTATTTAGGCTCCCACCTTTCGTATATATTTACTATCATGGCTAGCAAGCCATACGCCTAGAATGCATGCTTTCGAATTTACATCACACGTCCATCTTTAAGTCATCCTCGGTCCTTCTGGAAGCGGAATATTTAAGTTGTCAAATCGTCGAGTACGGCTTTTTTCTAGCGAATCTCGGAATCACAAATCATATGATACATGAGTAATAATCTTTATTAAACGAATGTCGTTGCTGTCCATGGAGCAATTAATTCAACAAAATATGGAACATCTTTTGTGTTACATTTGCAGGGTTTTTAATATGTTATATTACAAGAATTATTGTGAAACTAAGCCACAATTAGAAAGGATCTTGGACAAACATGTGGGTGGTTGTATGGTAAGGAGCGTGCTTGTATTCCAAATGCGTTAGGATTAAACTGTCTAGGTTGTACTCAGTGCTTCTAAGTTAAAAGATGAAGGGCCCTACTAAGTTCGTTATCATTGACTTGCAGAGCTTTCTCTTTTCATATTGGTATATATTTGATAATAAAGCTACGCTGAATCGATTAAGGTGAAATCGGAGAGCTAGAATTGTTCATGGCTAGTTTATTTATTTATTTATTTTGTTTCGAGTTGTTTGTACTCTGTAGGTTCGCCAAGCCTTACCATTGCCGCCTTTTGCAGGTGTTCTTGTATACCGTAGGAGGTTAGGATGCCTCGTATTGGAGAACCAGGGGCACATTCACTTGTAAGGGTCTGTTCTGAGGTCGGATATCTTGCTGCCATCATCGTGGTGCAATACATCGAGCGAGAGTATGTCTGGCCTGTACCACGGCCAAACTTCCTTCCCGTGCTCGTGCAGTTTGGAGCTAAATTAGTTGGAGATACTTGCTTTTGGTATAATTCTATGTTTCTTGTCCTTGACGAAATCGACTCCCCATATGCAAGGGGCTTTCGATAAGCGATCAAAGATTGTTAGAGTAGCTAGGCCAGTTATAGCGACTAGTTGAATGCCCATGCTTGCCATGGGACAAATAAACAAAAATTGTGAGACTGATTAAGAGTGGTCTTTTATTTTTCGAATATGTGTCAAAATAATATGTGTGTGAAGTCTTTTCCTATGGCTACCTATATTGAGGGAATTCCTTGCTTTCATGCTACCTAACAGAAAACCATGGTTCAAAAATGCAAAAACAAAATATCTAAAGGTTTGAAAAGAATTTGAAAAGGAACTGACAACCTTGATACAAGATGCATCTACCATGATATTCATGTTCGTTGCCAAATTGTAGTCATAGCACGGGACTTTTTATTTTTACTATGAATCGTACCACAATTCAAATCTAGTGTAAAAGTTTTTGTTGTTGTTACTATTCACATGCTTGTTTGTCTTTAAATCATAGGGTTCTGAAGTGCAGCAAAGATACTACATAACGCACATTTCCTTTTATTTTGTGATAATGAATCAAGAGTATGAATAAAGATACAAAGGAGTTGCTACAGAAGTAAACAACATCTTGACTCAAAGAAAACAGAAGAAAACATTGCAAAAATAAAAACATGTGTTCTCTCCCAAGAAGCGATTTTCTTTAACGCCTTTTAGCTAGGCAGAGAAAAAAAGAATCAAGTATTTTCAAGTGAAGAAGCATTCAAAACAAGACCATGAGTCTTACGTTTACCTTTCTTACCCTTACTCTTAATTTTAGGGAACATATGATTGGGGCCAGGTATGGAGGTCAAATTGATGGTGCACTTTTCCATATCAATTGTTGCTCCCAAGAGGTTTAGCAGAGATCTTCCAAAAGTAATTTAGTCTTCTCCTACACATTCAATGACAAGATAATCAGTTGATACCGTTCTTCCTACGAGTTTTGTAAAGACTCCTTCATCTATACTAATGGAAAATATAATGGCATTATTAGTATGAGGTATTCCTTCTCTACCCTCAGAAAGTCCCCAAAGACTCAAAGATTCGTAAATATCTTTAGGCATAAGACAAAATTCAGACATAGTATCACAACGAGCGTGAAAGATTTCACAATTTATAGATATTTTTACTGTAGGGATCCAATTTGAGGCTTCAAAATTTACTGGGACATAATCATAATGTTCACGAATCTAATTATAACCTTTTAAGAAAGATATATGTGTCTCAATGGTGTTAAATCTAGCATGAATGCTTGCGAGGGCTATATCATATTTACTAGGTGAGCTATAGTGTCGATGAGTCATGTCGACAAATCTCTCGGATGATCGGTAGGGTTTCGAGTAGGAGAACGAAATAGGCGCTGGCGGATACGTCGGCTAACAGGGGCAAAATTTACCCAGGTTCGGGGCCCTCGTAGAGGTAATACCCTTACTCCTGCTTGTCTGTTCTTGTATTATGAAGATTGGTTACAATGGTGGATGTGCAAGTCGAGAGATTGGATCTAGAGATATGGCTATGTAGTCAAAACCTAGATTGGATGTCCCCCCTCGGGTGGCTCTCCCAGCCCTTAAATAGGTGGCTGGGTCTCAAGCCGTACCCGAGGGGTTACAAACCCTAGTGGAAACCTTCCATCTTGTCCCGCAAGTCTTGCGGGTGGGCCGCTGTTGGGCCTTCTAGAGCCACGGGGTAGTCCTTTGCGCTAGGCTTCAGTGCTAGACCTTAGACCAGGTAGACCCATTCGACAGGTCCTGAAGTCATCCCCACGTCAGTAGTCCCCGAGTGTTTGTTCGACTGAGAGTAGTCGAGTAAGCACTCAAAACTTGTTTCTGGATCTCACGACTGAGTTGGTCAACTACTTGATCTGAAGGGCGTGTACCCCGTGTGGGACGTACTCGAGTATCGAGTGGTAAATGTGCCTTGTGTCGGCTTTTTTGTAGAAGGGTATGGCTCAGTCGTTTGACTCTCCTGAAAGATCAGGGCTAATTAATTGCTTCTCGGGCAAAAACGGTTCTGACCTACACGAATTCGAGACCTTCGACTCGAACTTGTTAAGGTGATCATTGTGACTGGGCAATGGAGGACTTATCGAGTCTAATTTAACCTTAAAAGGGGAACCCGACGCGTCCGCTAGGATTTTTCTTCGTGTTGCTGACACGGAAAATTTACTGGAGGACGCAGCTTGAGTGCAATTTCAGGCCCACAGGACACATCCTTGGGTTTTACCTTCGTACTCGAGGAATACGGCATCCAGTCGTGCCTTCACGGCTGAACGAACCGGGTTTGTTTCGAGTGATGTGTTCGTACATCGTAATGTGGAGTTGGTTTTTGCGGGAGCCGCATATTCACGATTTTCTCCCTACTGCGTTGTGAGTGTCGCTCTTTTTTCTTAGGAAATGGCGAGTGCCAATGTTTTAACCTTGTAATCCTCGAGTGACGTGAGTTTTTCTTCTGAGTCTATACGAAAAGAATTTTGTGTCGTGAGGATCCATAAGAAAGAATTTTCGTGTAGTGAGGTGCGCAATGACGTCACCGCACACTCGCCTGCTCCCGATGGGACGTGACTCAGTGGGACAGGGCACGTAGGGCCCATCGTGTCAGCTTTTTACCGGAGGCGTGTCGTCGTACGTCGGTTTTCCCGCTAGACGTGCAGTAATTGCGCATGATCTTGCGTTAAAGATCGTGCGGATTTACTGCCCTCCGCCTCTTTGTTTCGGTTTGGCGCGTGGCAGCCGGGAAGCGCGCCACGTACGCAGATCAATGGCCTGTGGTGTCCCCGTGGTAATATAAATAGTAGGCCTTAGGGGAAAAGTTACTTTCCCAGGCCCTTATTCATCTTCTTCTTCCTCCATCGCGCCCACCTTCTTCTGCGAGAGCGCGAGCACCAATGGCGCCAGGCAGGAAATGTGGCGCGGCTGCAGCTTCCGGCAAGGAGGCGGCCAGCACTTCCACGGCGGCTCCGGTGAAGAGGACGGGCGAGTGGCACCCGATCAATGTGACGAATAAGAGCATCTCAGAGATGCAGAGGGAGGGACTGCTCCCTTCGGAAGACTACGGGCGTGTCCGCATGCCAACAAAGGAGGAGGAGGTGCCTAGTCCGCGTGCCAATGAGCGTATCGCTTTCCCGGAGCACGTCGCCCGAGGTATATCATTCCCCCTCCACCCGTTTCTCCTTGGACTATTAATGTCTATGGCATACAACTGCACGATCTTCCTCCCAACGCGGTGCAGCATGTTTCGTGCTTCAACTTGTTGTGCGAATTCTTCCTCGGCATTCGCCCGCATTGGGGGCTCTAGAAGGCCACCTTCCACGTGAGGATTTTTCGGGAGAATCCCCTGGCGGGTGAGAAAGTGGGGGAGCCGTTGGCGACTGGCGGTTTCGGGATACAGACAACCAAGGAGTTCCCGTACCTGGAGATGAACTTCATCGAGTCGGCGCAAGGATGGCGTAGGAAATGGTTCTAGGTCCAGGATGACGATGCGGGTTGGCGTCCCAGAATTCAAGCCATTCGCGATTCTGAAGCGGAGGAAGTCCTGGGCGCACAAGCTGTCACCTGAGGAATCCAAGACGGTGTCTCCCCTTCCCGCGCAATTCGGGCGACTCCGACGGAAGGATCAAGGGTCTCTATTGAATGGGATGCATTTGGCGAGTGTCTTCCTGCACCCGAGGATTCAACCGCTTTAGGACAGGCCCAGCCCTATGTGGGAATTCTGGGGTATCAACGATCCGAGACGGACGTGCAACGACATCCTCTCAAATGTTGTGTTCGAGAAGAAAATTAACTTCATCAACAGTCTGAAGAAGGGGGAGCCACTCGCCATGTCCCTTCACACCCTTTGACGCCTAGCATCCTCCCGGCGAGGTAAAACTTCTTTACTCTTCCTGTTTCTTTTTTTTTCTTTTGTGGATTCCTAGCGATTGAATTGCTTCTTCCTTTCTTCCTTCTTCGTTGCAGAACAAGGACGTGGTGAAGTGCTACCCGCCACTTTCCACGGATGATGGAGGCTCGGATTTTCTGGCGAGTAACTTTGAGGCTCCTCCCGAAGCCAGCTTCGCGGATGCAGAATCCAGTGAGGAGCAGGAGGAGCTGGAAGAGGAGGAGGAGGAGCTCATGCATCGCAAGCGCCGTCGAGTGGGGGTGATGAGGCGACCTCTAAAGATAGGTCCTTGAGTGAGGACACTATCGAGGAGATCGAGACTCATCCGATTATGGCGACTCCTCTGAACGTGCTTCCTTCCTCGATCCAACAGCCGAAGATTCCCACCGCCTAGGACGTAGATAACCTCGACTAGGACGACGAGTACGAGTGAGTTTTCGTGCTCTTGCTAGCTTAAGTTATCTTTTTTCTCTCGTTTTTGACTTTCGGTCAGTCTTGTGGTCATTGGCAGGGACCAATTCGCGTCTTCTGCTCAATATGTGAAGCAGAAGGGGGTTGCCGCGAGTCCTCCTCGAGCTTCAAGTCCTCCTCGGTGATCTCCGAGCTCTGCCAAGACGTTCGACGCTTCTGCGTATGCGATGCTCATCTTGGGCACAAGAGCAGCATTTGGATGTCGGGTGTCAGGGAACAAAGAGGTCTCGGCCAGCTCGCCTGACCCTTTGTCGACCCCGAATGGCAAGGTAAAGTTCTCTTTCTTTCGAGTAGTTGTTCTTTTTCTCATCGGGTGCACGCAGTGCTCCCGATGGGAGTAGCCCTCGAGTCTGTGATCGACTGTTTACAGTTGGTAACAGACTCAAGTTGCATCCTTGATTTTCTTGGTTTTCTTCTTTTGTTTTGATCTTATCGGGTGCACGGCAGTGCTCCCGATGGGAGTAGCCCCCGAGTCTGTACTCGATTGCGTGCAGTCGCGTATAGATTCAAGCAACATTTGTCTAACTCGCAAAGTTTTGCAGACCATTCTCGATTCTTTGGTCGCAATCAGGCGTCGCCTTGCTGCGGCCGAGGCGGAGTGCACTTCCCTTCACCAAGAGCGCGACCAGTTCCTTCAAGACGCCCGTTCTTTGAGAGGTTAGTTACCATGAGATTCATGTTTTTTGCTTTGTTTCTCTAGATTGCATCATTGTTGTATTCTTTCTATGTCGCAGATGAGGCCGCCCGCGCAAACCTCGAGAAGACTTAGGCTAACTCTCGGATCAAAGATCTCGAGAAGGATTTGAAGTCTACCCGCTGGGAGTTGGAGTCCACTCGCAAGGAAGCGGCCGAGCGTCTTGGTACGTCTCGCGAGTCTCTGAAGAAATTGGAGGACGCGGGTGTGGTGCACGACAACGACCTGCTCGACATCCTTCAACCTATAGCTTAGGCTTTGGCGGGTACGTTACTAGTCCATTCGCACTTTTACCTTGTCACTTTCTCCTTCCTTGTGTGACTTGTTTCGTCCTGTTGCAGATGCGCTTGGCGTTGCCTTAACGTTTTCTGGAGGGGTCCGAGTCGATGCTCTGGCGGATGCGTGCACCCAGCTGCAGGAGCATGGGAAGAAGGCGCGCCTCTTCCTTCGTGATGCTAATCGGGTGCTGTCGCAGCTACATTAGCGACTGCTCGCAGGGAAGCCGGTTCCGCCGACCCTGTAGGGCTTCCTGCAAGTTTTCCTTGGCGAAGGCGATCCTCTTCAGGAGTATACTCTCGCCCAGAATGAGTGCGGAGCCAGGACATCCATCCAGTTCGCTTTGGCGCACGGTGTCTCGGGTGACATGGAGAAGGTGTACTCAGAGCTTCCTCGAGATGCCCTGAGCAAAAAGGTAGCGCTTCGTCCTTTTGGCGATCGTGCTGAGAAGTTAGCAAATATGCTTTTTGAGATGCTTTCTTGTGGTCGCGGTGCGAAACCATCTCCAAGCGGGGCCATTTCCGGGAAGTCCGTTGCTCCTTAGGCTAGATAAAATTTCCGCTTTTGTATGCCTGGTCTTGTAATGAACATTTGGGAATACTCTATGTTTTAATTTCTGAATGGAGGGTTTTAACGTGTCAGCATTCGTCGGTTTGCTTTTCTTTGTGTTCTCCCGATGGGAGTAGCCCCCTAGCATTCGAAGATGTTTCGGAGAACGGCGTCGGGTGGTGTTTAGCCTTGCGACTGAAATTGTCGTGTGTCCTGCGCTTTTTTGCAGGTTGTGGATTCTTGAGGTGCCCCATCGAGTGTTGCTGCTCCTTCGAGTGCACTATCTCTTACAGGCGCAAATATGCTTACTTCGCTTCGCGGCCGTATTGCGGATGGTGAGTGTAAGCTAAAGGATTTGCAAGGTGTGGGGAATATTGCCAAGTCCAAGCAAAAGCTTGCTGCCGAGCGTGAGCAATTTGTCACGGGGGAGTTGGCCAATGTCGCGAAAATTTTGCTTTGTAAAGTCTTGCAAGCCCCCAAGTTTGTTTGGTGTTTCTTTTTATGAACTGACGATTTCCGTGTCTTTGTAGTTGTCGAGCCTGATTGAGTATGTGAAGGTCACTTGGTGGATAATAGGGTAGCGTGCGAGTCCGGCAGCTTCAATATCCATGCGTGCAACTTCTAGTGTGATCGCAGCAGGGGCTTTGTCTTGGCGACTCTTTAGTATCGAGTGAGCTAAGCACAAATTTTCGTCGAGACCTGCTGAGAAGCTCTTTCCTCGGTATATCGGGCGCTGTATCCGTTTGACGTTGTGCCTGGTCGACTAAGTGGTCTTCTGAGGTTGTTCCGTCGGTTAGAGGATGTTCGTGAGTGTGTGCGTCAGCAGCTTATTTGCGGACCTCAGGTGGCACTCGTGTTTGTGCGGATGTGGCATCGTGATGTTAACTTTAATTCTATGGCGCAACTTTCTGCGACCCGAGGCATTCCTGTTGATTTTGTTCCTCACTATGAGGTTGTACGGCCTGCTGCAGAGTGCATCATTCGATTGTCTGCTGCTGAGACGAAGCGACTGCCTCGAGAGAGTGTCGGTCGACGGTAGTTTATTTGTTCGTTGTTTTTAAGGTGTTTGTACCTTGTGTATTGTATGATTTGCTAAGGTGTATTAAGGTGTGTACCTTGTAACCTTGTAAACATTTGTTTTGCATAGGTGCTCGAAGAACTGTATGCTAATTTGGTGTAGCCCCCGGTGTTGGGGTGTGACCATTGTTAGCATGTAGGTGCAAGAAAAAACAAAAAGAGGAAGATGTGACTAAGTATTCTTTGTAGCAATGGTTAACAAACCATGTTTTTGCTCGAGTTACAATGTGGATGGAACAACCTTATTTGCGAGAAAAATACTCTCCTAAGTATAAAATTTTCGCAGGTGAGCCACGTTCTATGGGTTGCAGTAGATGCCACCTGTCTTTGGGTTCTTCAAGCGATAGGCGCCTCCAGGGATAACTTCGTGTATGATGAAGGGTCTTTCCCTTGGTGGATCAAGCTTGTGTCCACTTTCTTGCTTGAGCCGTAGCACCAGGTCGCCTACCACGAAGGATCTACGACTGTGGTGATTGTGTAGTGTTTGCTCGTAAACGGCGGATCTTGCGAGTGCGACATCCCTAGCCTCGTCTAGTGCGTCCATATCTTCCGCGAGTGCTTTGTTGAAAGCTTCTTCGCTGTAGGCAACGACTCGTGGAGCACTGAACCTAACATCCTCGGGCAATACTGGTTCGGCGTCGTAAGCCATGAAAAATGGCGTGTAGTTTGTGGATCTGTTTGGGGTTGTTCTTAGACTCCACAGCGCAGATGGTAGTTCCTCAACCCAATGCCCTGCTGCCGTATGTAGTCGGGTGATTAGCCGCTTCTTTAGGCCAGTCAAAACTTATCCGTTGGATCGTTCGACTTTGCTGTTGGTTTGGGGGTGCGCCACCGAGGCAAAACTGAGAGTTGTCCCCTTTTCCATGCAAAAATTCTGAGTCTCCTTGGCTGTGAAGTTGGTCCCATTGTCCGTGATAATATTGTGGGGGACACCAAATCTGCAAAAGATGGAATCGAGGAACCTAACGGCGCACTCTGCGTGTTGCGACGTAACTGGGACGGCCTCTATCCATTTGGTAAACTTGTCGACTGCGACCAGCAAATGGGCGTATCCTCCGGGTGTTGCCTTCCGTAGCGGTCCCACCATGTCTAGCCCCATTGGGCGAAGGGCCAAAACAGGGGGATCATGTGAGGCTCTGTATCTGGTGCGTGCGGCTTGCGTGCGAGTCGTTGGCAGCCGTTGCATTTCTCGACCAGATCCTTGGCGTCTATGGCTGCCGTGAGCCAGTAGAATCCAGCTCGAAAAGCTTTGCCCATGATGGCTCTCCAACTTGCGTGGTGTCCACAATCGCCTTGGTGTATGTCACGGAGTAGTTCCTTTCCGTCTTCGGGTGCGATGCACCTCTGGAGGACTCCTAATATGCTTTGCTTGTACAATTGTCCCTTTATCACCCAAAAGGATTTACTACGTCAAACTATTTGCCTTGCTTCAGAGATGTCCACTGGGAGCTTCTTGTTGATCAAGTAGTCGAGATACTTGTTCATCCAGACTGGCCCGACTAGGAAGACTTGCATCTATACGTTGTGGACGAGCTCGATGATGGCGCTTTGTTGACTAGCATCCGTTTATGTTATTGTTGGCACCTCTGTGTGTTTTTTGAGCTTGACTGATCTTCTGCTAATTTTTTCGAAGTAGATTCCTGGCGGAACTGGGGCGTTTGTTGACCCGATGTTCGCTAGTATGTCAGCTTCCTCGTTACTAGATCACGCAATGTGCTTCAGTTTGTACCCTTTGAAACTTCCTTCGAACAGGTTATACACACTAGTGGAAACAGGGGCTTTAGTCCCGGTTCGTAGGCCCCCATTTGTCCCGGTTGTGCAACCGGGACGGGGCATCCGGGACAAATACCCCTCCCCATTGGTCCCGGTTGTGGCAGGACCCGGGAGAAATGGGGCTGACCACGTGGCCCGAGCGCTGGAACCTGGCCAGGGCTATTAGTCCCGGTTCTGAATACGACCCGGGATGCATGCCCCTTCTGCCGCGGCAGGGCTTTTGCCCTTTTCTCTGCCGCGGCAGAAATTTACAATTTCCGTTTTTTGGTCCCCGAGACCTCCTGGCGGCCCCTCCCCGGACCTCGAGAAGAGAGGAGCCTCGGTGGACCCTCCACCGAGCCCCCGGATCGCACGAGTGAATAAGTATATAAAGCAGAATAAGAAACACTTATATTACAGAAGCAAAGTATATCGAGCATATTACATGACCGATGGAGTGTATTACAAAATCAAACTTAGTTCCAACCGGAGGCATGGTACTCTCCATCTACGTTTATGACCTCTGCATCTAAGAAGCCCGCAATTTCCTCCTGAATTGCTCGTATGCGGTCCCTAGGTAGAAGACCGTCCCGAAGCCGTTCGATCTAATATAAAGAAGAGTGGTCACTAAAATATATGAAGCTAAGTAACTAAAATAGATAGTAATAAGAAGAATTGACGACTAACGTACATGAAGTTGCTTTAAATTTCTGCCCTTGGGAGATGTGTTCTGACGAATGAACTCGCAAACGTAGTATCCACACAAGTTATTCCCGTCTCCTTGTTGCAAGCACTATACGAGAAGATTGTTTCAATCAAAATAATAATCAACCAGGCATGATAATGATATCGACACTAGAATCAAGGAGATGGGCACGGATCTAGATAGTACTTACTTGCACAACATCAAATGTAAGTTGTTTTTCCCATTCACCGGGAGACTTCTTTATGAACCTCTTCCAAACCCTACCCGAGAAAGAAAAAGAATAAAAAGAGTTAGTAATTACTTGATATCCGAAAATGAAACAAAGTAGTCGATATATTGCAATATATAAATACTGAAATTAATAAAGATTGAAATTACCGCTGGATCATTTCCTGCATGTCAGCCCACATTGAGAGGGGTTTACGTTTTGAGTCCATTACAATTACTTTTCCTTTGTTAATTTGGAAGATTAGCAGAATATAGTGGAAGCTGCGCACGCAGAACTCATCAATTATACAATGAACGCCGAGTAAGGAAAACAGAATGTTTACAACAGAGTAACACACTTACTTGAAGTTGTAAGGAAATAGTATTTCCCGTCGGTGTTGGTTAAATATTATTGCCCTCAGAATATTATTTTCTGTATCCTTGGGAGATTGCCGAAGAGTCTTTTCAAAAATAATATTTGGATCAATGAACCCAATATCATAGATTCCACCTCTTTTGCGTTCGAGAATCTTCATTCTGCAATTATAATATATGAGTGTACTATATATATATATATATATATATATATATATATATATATATGAATATGCAATTGAATGAGGTGAGCTAGAGAAATAAGTGCTTACAGACAATAGGCACTAAGGATAGATTTGTCGAGGGCCTGCTGCTGGTATAACTGAAACAATTCCTCAAATTGAATCATAACATATCCATTTCCAGTTCCATAGTGCTCGTCCTTAACGTTGAGACATAGCCAGTCCTCAGATTCATCAGCGGCTTGCATATACCAACTATGCACTCTTCGCATTTTCGTTGGTAGATCCTTTATCTCCTCGGGTTTGACAAGAGGCTTCCCGTACTCGTATTTGTACGCACATTCAGCTGCGGGGAAGTAGTTCACTGTTTGCATATACTCAGCAATGGACAAACCCGCATCAGCTGCCTTGTCTGCGTACAGTGTTATAAACTCCGGATCAATATCCTCATCAGCAATATTAGTGCTCGGCCCCACCTGGGTATTGGAAATCACTTTGAGCGGGGACGTGGATTGTTTTTTCTGCTCTCCGAGTTGAGCAACTGATTTCCCCTTTTTCCCGCTTGCGCTACTACTCTTCGTTGACCGCACCATTTCCTGGCGTGACTTCAGAATAGAGCGGTCATAGTCAGATGACAGACTCAGCTCGGGTTGATGAAGAGTCTTCACCATTTTCCAAGCTCGTTCTATCTCTTCTTCGGTCTCAGGGAAATCTGGCTTTTGCTTCTCCTTCCGCTTTGATTTCCACGCATCGTATTCGTCCTTTGCGATTTTCTGGGTTTCCTCGGGAGTATAGTCATAAGGTAACTTGGGTACCTCTTTTGGTACCTTCGGGAGGGGTGACCGTTGACGTTTCGGTGATTTTTTACGTTTCGGCAGAAACTTAGTGGGCGGAGAGGGCTGACGCGGCGGCGTAGGCGACCGCGCTGGAGACGTGCATGGCGTAGGCGACCGCGCCGGAGACGGCATGCATTGCGAAGACGACCGTGCTGGAGACCTTTGCGCTGGAGAAAGGCGAGGATTCGATGGCTTTGTCGTCTGATTTGTGAGCACAATGCATTCCTTTAGCCATAGAACGGTCAAGTTCTTGGCTTCTCCGAGTTCAGTCAACTCTTCGTCTTCACCTTCAGGAAAATCAAGTTTTACCCGCTCGAATCCGTTGACAACTTCATCGACCCCAACAACAGCGTAGCCCCGTGGAACCGGAAGACTATGGTGAGTTGGTTCGTTGCCAATTGGTAAGGCATAGCCGGCCGCCGCCTTGATGGTTATATTGACGACCTTCACGTGGAGCTCACAGGATGTCATTTCCTTGATCTCATCCACCGGGTGAATCATCGGCGGTGCATCATCACCCGGTAGCTGCGTGGATGCAACGCTGCTTTTGCGATGAGAATGTGCGGCGTCGGGAGCCTCGACTTCAACTTCTACCATGTGTACTGTTGCGCCGGTAGACACTATCTGCTGGCTAAGTGTGTTAATTTGGTCCTGGTGCTTCTTTGCTACATCCTGTGTCAGCTTTACCATTTCTTCAAGTTGACGCCTCCAGTTTGCCTGATTCTCTGCTTCAGTTGCCTCCTTGTCCTTTTTACGTTGACGGCTTCTATCTGGGTATAACTTTTTGGTGGAGTCGAACGCAACACTCCACGGAGGAGTGCCTTTTGTGCCTCGTGTACGCCCTCCGTGTTCCTTATTCCCTAGGGCTCGTGTGAGCTCGTCGTTCTCTCTATCTGGCACGAACTTCCCATCTTTAACGTCTTTTATTGCGTCTCTCAGCTTCTCTATGGGTAGAGGACGACTCTTTTTATGCCTTAGGTTATATATTGCTTTTCCTTCGGCGTCCAACCTGCCCCCATGCCCGTAGAACCATGATCTTGTCCGCTCGACCCACAAGATCGGCTCGGGAGTGATCCCCTGCTGAATCAGGTTGTTCTCCCATGTCTCCCACTTGGGACTAGAACCCTTGTAGCCACCTTGCCCCATAACATGGTGATATACCTTTTTGGCGGCGTTTTTCTCATTTGTTTTCGTCCTTTCCAGTTCATTCTCTGCCAGCTTGTACTTCACGAAGTCTGCCCATATCGGAGCCGTCGGCTTCTCCCTCATCGGAGTCGTCTCCCTGGGTGACCACCGGATCTCCCTCACCGGAGTCGTTCATCCACTGGCTCACATCAGGCTCTACGTCGGGCCCGCGGATTAAACCCTCGATCATATTTTCGGCATCTTCGTCTCTTGGCTCCATACTATACAAAAAGAGTAAGTATATATTTCAGATCCAATTCATTAAAATTGCTTATACATAATAATATTTAAACATACGATAACATTTCTAGCATTCTTAAATTTATAACACTATCTTAATTAGATTTTCTAACATTCATAATTAATAATTCTAACATTCTTCAATTTCCTATATCAATTCTAAACGTACGAATCTAAAATTGCTAAGTCTAATAACTAATAATTCTAACATTCTTAAATTTCCTATATCAATTCTAAACGTACAAATCTAAAATTGCTAAGTCTAATCTAAAATTTCTAACATTCTTAAATTTTCTATATCAATTCTAAACAAATTTAAAGTTAATAAGTCTAATCTAAAATTTCTAACATTCATAAACTAATAATTCTAACATTTGTAACACTAATAAAAAACAGTAATTAAGTAAAAAAAAGGGAAAAAACAAAAAAGGCCCCGGGTTAGGGCGAGATGGAGGCAGGCCTTACCTCCTCTTGGGACAGCGGCGGGCCGGCGGCGCGGGGCAGCGGGCGGGCCGGCGGCGCGTGGGGCGAGGGGCGGCGCCGCAGAGGAGGACGCCGACGGGGGCGAGACGGGATCGAGGGGCGGCGCGTGGGGCGAGCGGCGGCACCACAGAGGAGGACGACGACGGGGCGAGGGGCGGCGCGTGGGGGCGAGGGGTGGCGGCGCAGAGGAGGGCGCCGACGGGGGCAATGAGCGGCGCCGCAGAGGAGAACGCCGACGGGGCGTAGGGACGGCGCCGCAGAAGCGAGGACGCCGACGGGGCGAGGGGCGGCGCGGGGGAACGGAAAAAATGGGCAGCCTGGCGGCGTCACTTTCGTCCCTGCGCGCGGTCTGGAGCTGAGGGGGGCGGTGACGTGTATATATCCTATCACCCTTTCGTCCCGGTCGGTGGCAACAACCGGGACGAAAGCCCCTTCCGTCCCGGTTGTTGCCACCAACCGGGACGGAAGGGGCTTTTGTCCCGGTTATTTCCACCGACCGGGACGGAAGGGCCGGCTGGTCGCGCACCGGGGCCAGAAGTACTTTTGGCCAATTGTTTTAGCGCCAAAATTTGAATATATTAAATATGCACGTGAATAACTTTTATATAGTTTCAAATTAGGAAAAAATTACAACATTAAAATTGTTTGAATTTGCATAACTAATTCAAATCCGTTTTCTGTTTAACTAAATAATTATTCTAACTATTCAAACTATTAACTATTTCACTATTTGCACTTAATTTAAATATAAATATCTTATATTGTTTTAAAATTAGTAATAATTACTTTAAACAGAAAACAGACGCGCTAGCGCGTCGCAGTGTCGCTGAAATACAAATTTCTTTTCTACCGTGCTCGGACACCGCGGATGATGTTCCCGTGCACATTACTACCCGAGCGCCAAGTCAACAATGACCCAAGCATGCATGGATGAATGTGTTAAACACTGATCCGGATGTTTTGTATTTGGGAGATGAACTGACCGGTGTATGAAGCTGGGCTATATATATATAGGGTCCTCTGGCTCACAAAGTGTTGAGCTAGGGTTTTGATCCAACGGTTAAGAAACACCTCATCCAACGGCTCACAGCAGCTCGAAAGAAACACACCGTAGCCCTGATCGGACGGCTCACAACAGCTCGAAAAAAACACACCCGGATCCAACGACTCAAGAGCGCTTGAAAGAAACACACGATCCGTGTGATTCTATCTGATTGGTCCAAACAAAACCCTAATTCCCATTTAGTCCCGGTTGGTGTCCCCAACCGGGGCTAAAGGGATGATCCGTTTCCCAATGAAACCATAACCCATTTAGTCCCGGTTGGTGTCCCCAACCGGGACTAAAGGGATGTTTTCTTCTCGCTATATATATGTATACATTGCCACTCCATTGCCATAAACACATACAAACTCACCACTCTCTCATGGCTTCTACCGTACCCACTCTAACATTCATCCAGGCGGAGGCACTTTCCGCCTCGAACTACCCCTGCCCGTGCGGCTACAACGTTCCCGCCGGTTGGATGCTGAGCGCCGGAGGAGTGCCGGTCCCTCCTCTTCCTCAAGGTGTGGCGCGTCGGGCGGCCATCACGAACCACTACTACCACGAGCTCACGCCGGAGCAGCGGAGGAATCCCAGTTGGCATCCCGATAACCAGCATACTTGGGATGCCTTCTTCATCAATCGGCGTGAGAGGGCGCTCGCCAGGTATGAGGACGACGGTCTGCCTCCTGGGAACTATCACGAGGCCGGTCGTCGGCTATGGTGGTCCGGCCGGACTCTACAGAGCGTCATGGACTACATCAGGGCCGGCGATATCCCTCGCCTTCGCTACCCTCATGCCCAGCCCTGGAGTCGTGATCCTCCGAGGGAGTGCAGAGCACGGTCAGACGATAGTGACGACGACGGCGGCGACGACTACGACGACTACGAGTACATGTACTATAGGCCTAGGCAGGAGTATGACTAATAGATCGATGCACTTTTGCCATTATGTACTGCCTTGTTTATTTAGATCTATGCTCCCCATTTAGATTTAGAGCCAATCTTGCCATTATGTGTACCGTGCCTTGTTTATCTATCGAAATGCATGTCCCCCTCTTTTTAACGTCTATCGAAATGCCATTAGATCTGAATCAAACAAATCAGGAAAAATCACACGGAAAACAGAAAACAGACGAGCTAGAGGGTCATTGTTTGCCGGAATACAACAAATTATTTTATTAAACAGCCAACAGAAAACAGACGCGCTATGTAACAGCCCAAGTATGAAAACCTACCATTTAGAATGTTTGATTTCTTGTTATTAAGGTATTGCATCATGGCATCATATTTATTTCCTTGTTTGCATTGTTTACTATTTGTTTTGCATCTGTTTTTAATTGTTTTCACAATGAAACTCAAACAATTTCAAATGCCTTGTTTTCATACTTGCTCTGTTACAACTTTTGGAATAAAAATCACAAATGAAAACAACCAAATTGTTCCATTTTATTCCATGTTGATCACTCTTTAACTTGTTGGTTTTATTTCAAACAAGTAATTCCAAATCACCTACAATTTCAAATCAATTTCATCAAACAGCACCCAAGATGAGTTAGCACAAGTTTATAAACATTATCAATTCAATCAACTATTTTTAATCTCTTAATCCATAGGGGCCACCCTATTAAAATACCTTGTTTTCATAATGTTTAAACAATATCAAAATTCCTTTAATTATGGTTTCAAATACAAACAACGGTTTTAAATCACCACTTTTGAAAACAAATCTTGGAAATTGGTTGCTATTGGTCTAACAAGTCTAACCTAATTTTTCTATAATTTTTACCAAGATAAAACCTACCTTTCTCTTCCAAAACCAAACAATACAAAAAAAAACAGAAAAGCTAAAAATAAAAAAGAGAAAAACGTTTCAAGAGGGGGGAGAAAGCCCAGCCCACTTCCACCTTTTGGCCCGATACCCCCCTCTTCTCCGCTTGTCGTCTTCCTCCTAGCAGTACGATCACAGGCACCACCACACGATCCTCCTTTCCCCTCCTTGATTCGCAGCCGTACATGGCCCCTCTCTCCATAAGTACCTCCCCTCTGCTAGCTAGCCCTAGCCCCTCTCCTCTAACCCTAACGCCGCCGTCAATCCCTCCTATCGCCTCTTCCACCTCCAGCTCCTTTCTCTCTGTACCCCAGTCTCTGTAACTGAACACACCCAAAAACAGCCCCTTGCTCCGGCGATCGCCGCCCTCCCGAGCCACCACCGTCGTGGCTAGGTGCGGGAATGGACCCGCCACGGGTCCCTCTCCCTCGCCGTGCCCTCGGTCGGCCCCGAGGAGCTCCGATGCGCCGTCGCCATCCGATTTCCGCCGCCGGTCGCCACTGCCTGCACCGAACCGAGTCTGCTCCGCCTCGCCTCCGTTTCTCCTCGAGGTGAGGCCCCTCCGGTCCCCTGCCTCCCTCCCTCTCTCCCCCTTGAACCGCACCCGTCCCTCGCCCCCACGGCCACCGCGGCCATGAACCACGGCGAGCTGCCGCTGCATCGCTGGTCTTCCCTGTCGAGTACAGCACGAACAGGTTCAGTTAGTTCAGGAAAACCACCCGCAATCACAGCCTAACTCCACACCGTATCCCCTTCTAACCAACACAGAGCAGTAGCCCATATGGTTATGTCCCCTTTGCGCGTCCAGGAGGTGGGGGGATCGAATCCCACCCCCTGCAGAATAAAACCCCTTTTTATTTTGCAATGCCTTGGTACAGGAACTTCCAGCAAATCACACATAGGCCCCTGGTAATTAATTATAGCCCCTGCAAATTATTTTCCAAGTCCCTGTTTCACTAAAAAATGGCAGATTTGCACTATATCTTGTAAATGGCATAAGAAAATCATTGTAGCTCCAATTTTAACTTTTTAAATATGTTTTCTGTCCCAAATTAAATGTTCTATCCAAATATAAAATTTGTTTACTGTTTTGAATATTTTAAATTGTTGAAATATTTGAAAACTTGTCAAATTCACTTAAAATTGCAAAATTCATAACTTGTTCATAAAAATTCCAAATTCAACAAACTAAATATGTTTTCCAATCAATTTTTCATGTACTTTCCAAATATAAATTTTGTTTGCTGTTTTGAATAATTTAAATTGTTGAAAACAACTGTTTCTTGTTTATTGCATTTAAAATTGCCAAAATAATAACCTGCTCATTTTAAATCCAATTTCAACAAATGAAATATGTTTTCCATGCAAAATTAAACCACCTTTTCAAATATAAAATTTGTTTCATGTTTTGAATAATTAAAATTGGTTAAATGATTTAAATCTTGTTTAATTCATTTAATATTGTTAAATTTATAACTTGCTCAAAACAAATTCTTTTGGGACATATAAAATATGTTTTCAAACCATAAAAACATAAACTTGTCAAATATGAATCTCACTTAATGTTTTAAACAAATAAAAATTCAAATAAGTTCATGTTTGAATTAAATTCATTTAATTCTTGCTTAAACTTGTTTAATTCATAAATAATTTATTTGAAATCCTTTTTCAACAAGTGAAACATGTAAACCACCTAAGATTGTGTGTTCTTTTCAAATATGAACTTTGTTGTCTATTTTGAACAATTTAACTTGATGAAAACAACAAATGCTTGTGTGACACCTTTAAGGAACCAAAATTTCCTAACTTAATAAATGAATTTCTAAACTTGTTAAACTTTATTTCCAATTGCTTCTATTGTTGTTATTTTGCTGTTTTCCTCATCCATGCATCATGCTAATCCACTTTCATATGATGAGTAGTTGTAAAACAATTAATTCAACCATAATTCATGGGCTTTTCATATGCAATCCAATTGCATGTGGGTCCATTTAATCATGTTATGTTATCTTGTCAACTAGTTTATTTCTATGCATCAATTAAATGGTCATGCATCATCCCATGTTTGTGCACTATGCCATGTTATTGATTGTTTATCTTTCTGCCTTGTTTGTTTGCTTCTTCCCGGATATACGACGACGTTGAGACCGACGATACTTACGACATCCCTTCTAAGGAGTTAGCTCAGTACCAGGCTACTGGGTTTGCAGGCAAGTTATCACTCACATGAACCACTGTGTTCCTTTCAACATTGGTTACCGATACTTTCCGTTGTTCTTTTCTGCTAGCCTTAGTAGTAGATGTTTCTGTTACGAACCTGTCACATGAATCCTTTAAACCTGATAACGCCTCACCTCCCTTCCTACAACCCATTGTTTGAGCCAGTGTCTTACTAGCATGCTTAGGTTGTTTTGCTCGAGTCTGTTACCCGTCACCTTCTGTTACTATTTCTATTATGTTCTGGGGGCTCGATGTTTAATCAATCAATCATGCTAATGTTACTATTAATAATAAATTTGATGATAAGGCACCGGCAGGAGGCCCTGTGTGGTTTTGAGGCCTGCTAGTGTCGACCCTAATAGGAAAAGGGTCTTGTCTACTGATCCATGATGAGCGCACTACCCGCATGTGGGAAGCGAGTATGGGCGCCCCCCTCAACTTGACCTGATTCGCATCTCGTCCAAATCGCCTCATTTAGTTCGTGTTTTCCATTTGCCGCATGCATGTTTTTGCGAGCCCAGGCCAGGGTGGAACTTTCGTAGTCGGCATATAGGGGGACACGTTCTTAGAATGCTATGAGGGTCCATTTTCTTCTGGGCTCGATTAGCCGTGCGCCCAAGGTTCTTTGGGCTTGATGCGAAGAATGGTTGGTTGTGTTGAGTGCCCCGCTTGGTGGGGTGATCTCCCATCTGGCGGGTTATTCATACGTGTACGGCCAAATTGGTGCAACCCTGCAGGGATAATCTTCTCGAGAAGCCGTGTTTTCCGCGGTTATGGATTACTTGGTGAAAGTACTGGCTAACAAGTACTCAGGACAACTTAAACCTAATGATTAACAATCTTACACCCAATGATTGACAACTTGACTAGTAAGAGGTTTATTGACACAATAATATGAACCATCATTAACTCAACTGTGTGAGTTATCCTCGGATTGCTTCTTTGGATAAGGGGCGAGATCCAGGATGGGTTTGTTTGAAGTTATCTTTCAGTTGGTTACAATCCTCGATCTTATCTCCTTTCTGTTAGCCGGAAGTGGTAGAATCTCTGTAGTTGGTTAGCGCAGCCAGTTGCAGCATCCTTTATATCCCCTCTCTTCCGTTGAACCCAAGGCATCCGTGCTTGGTGTTGACGGGTTACACTTTGGTGAACTGTGAGTCTTGCTTGCCAGTACGTTTATGTACTGACCCCTTTGGGGCTGTGGTTTCCGCAGACCTACGTTTCCGAGGATCTACATGGTGGCAACTACGTGGAGTATGACGAGACTGCTGACGAGTAGATAGCGGACCCGGGCAGGATCCGAGACATCGTGGATGGGCTCCGTCTTTATTTCAGTTTCCGGCTTCTTAAGCCTGTTGGATTTGTCTGTACTCAGACACCTTTGTTTGCTTCCGCTGATGTAATGAATGCTATGTTGGGACATGTGTCCTCTGGATGATTGTATTTGCTATTTCTGCCTTAGTGAAGGCCATTTGCTACCTTATTTCAATCTTTTGTGTCGTAGAGGCATGTTGTGTTATCCTTTTGTTCAAAGCCGTTGACGTACCATGTGTGTATGGTATGAAGTACGTCAATGGTAGTGTCCTGATTTCTACAGGATAGTTTACATCGACGGTGAACAGTAGCGATGGGTTGTCACACATAAGTGTTGGCCTACTCGTAAGAGGACGCGGGTGCCGGAAAGCCCCGTAATCCCATCAGAATACTGTTCAGTTCGTACGGTGAGTATCCTCTAGAAGTCCGGGTGCGACAAATGGTATCAGAGCCTGTCTGCCTGTAGGATTCCCTTTTTACTGGTCGCAGTTGAGTCTAGAAACTATTTTGTAGCTATATAGGAAAAATGAAACGTGAGAGTAGGAATTCTGTTCTTTTTCTTCTTTTCCCCACCCTCCCTCCCTTTTCTGGTAAGGAAGTGTAACGTTGTTTTCCATTCTCATCTAAACTTTCAAGTTAGGATTTCACGTATTTTGGTTTCTCTAGGATGGTTATATCTACTAGACCATAGGAATGGAGGTGGTTGTGACATGATTTTTCATGTTGCCTACTCACGATTGAGAACGGAGGCGTGTAAGCCCCGGAAGCAGATCCTCTATTCCTTAAGCAGTAGATATTGATCCTTTAGAAGCCCGGATGGGTTTTCCGTAGTACCTCAGGAGTGTTTTGGTCTCGTTTTTCCCGGTGTTGCTTCGATATCCTGTTCTTGTCAACATCCTTTTCGTCCGTTGAAATCTTGTTGTTGTTTTCCACTTCAATTCTTATACCGGCGTCTAATCAAAACTTCCCAAATATCAAGTCTATCTGGCCAGAAAGGTTGTTGTTGTTGTTGTTGTTGTTGATTCCAGGCTATGAGAGCTGGCATTCCTATCACCTGGGGTTGTTTCGAGGAAGCATTCCTGAAGCACCACATTCTAGATAATCTATTCTCCAAATGAATCAAGTTCTGTTCAACTATACACCCTCAATACAAAACCTCTCCCTTTACTTGAAAATGTTCCGGTGGTTTGCAAATTCCCTGACGTCTATCCAAGGTGCACGATGTGTTTCACGTATCACAGCTCAAGAAGATCTTCCCAAAAAGTATCCGGACCTTTTCTTTTCTCAGTAGGAACCTCGGGGCGCGATTCCTTCAAGGGGGGGCGTTTTGTAACATCCCAAGTATGAAAATATCCCTTAGAATGTTTGATTTATTGTTTTAATTCAAGTATTGCATCATGTCATCATGTTTAATCATTTGTTTGCAATTGTTACTATCTGTTTTGCATCTGTTTTATCTTGTTTTCATAATCAAACTCAAACAAATTCAAATGATTATTTTCATACTTGTCTGTTACAATCTTTTCAAATAAATAAATGCAAATCAAAAACCTCCTTTGTTTCCAAATACTTCAATAATGTTCAATTAATAATTGTTGGTTTTATTTCAAACAAGTAATTCCAAATCACCTACAATTTCAAATCAATTTCATCAAACAACACCCAAGATGAGTTAGCACAAGTTTATAAACATTATCAATTCAATCAACTATTTTTAATCTCTTAATCCATAGGGGCCACCCTATTAAAATACCTTGTTTTCATAATGTTTAAACAATATCAAAATTCCTTTAATTATGGTTTCAAATACAAACAACGATTTTAAATCACCACTTTTGAAAACAAATCTTGGAAATTGGTTGCTATTGGTCTAACAAGTCTAACCTAATTTTTCTATAATTTTTACCAAGATAAAACCTACCTTTCTCTTCCAAAACCAAACAATACAAAAAAAAACCAGATAAGCTAAAAATAAAAAAGAGAAAAACGTTTCAAGAGGGGGGAGAAAGCCCAGCCCACTTCCACCTTTTGGCCCGATACCCCCCTCTTCTCCGCTTGTCGTCTTCCTCCTAGCAGTACGATCACAGGCACCACCACACGATCCTCCGTTCCCCTCCTTGATTTGCAGCCGTACATGGCCCCTCTCTCCATAAGTACCTCCCCTCTACCTAGCCCTAGACCCCCTCTCCTCTAACCTCTAACCCTAGCGCCGCATCTCACCTCTCTCCCCCCCCCGAGTTCCTCCTGTTTCTCTGAACCTCGATCACTGCACCTCCACCCCGCCGTCAGAACCACTCTCATCGCCGCCCTCCCGAGCCACCACCGCCGTGGCTAGGTGCGGGAATGGACCCGCCACGGGTCCCTCTCCCTCGCCGTGCCCTCGGTCGGCCCCGAGGAGCTCCGATGCGCCGTCGCCATCCGATTTCCGCCGCCGGTCGCCACTGCCTGCACCGACCCGAGTCTGCTCCGCCTCGCCTCCGTTTCTCCTCGAGGTGAGGCCCCTCCGGTCCCCTGCCTCCCTCCCTCTCTCCCCCTTGAACCGCACCCGGCCCTCGCCCCCACGGCCACCGCGGCCATGAACCACGGCGAGCTGACGCTGCATCGCTGGTCTTCCCTGTCGAGTACAGCACGAACAGGTTCAGTTAGTTCAGGAAAACCACCCGCAATCACAGCCTAACTCCACACCGTATCCCCTTCTAACCAACACAGAGCAGTAGCCCATCTGGTTATGTCCCCTTTGCGCGTCCAGGAGGTGGGGGGATCGAATCCCACCCCCTGCAGATTAACACAACCTTTTTATTTTTCAATTGTTTGGTCACAGAACTTCTCAGTAATCACAACTAGGCCCCTGGTAATTAATTATAGCCCCTGCAAATTATTTTCCAAGTCCTTGTTTCACTAAAAATGGCAGATTGCACCTCAATTTTGTAAATTGCATAATAAAATCATTTTAACTCCAAATCCAACATTTTTGATATGTTTTCAATACCAAATTAAATGTTCTATCCAAATATAAATTTTTTTTACTGTTTTGAATATTTTAAATTGGTGAAACATTTGAATTCTTGTTTAAATCACTTAATTTTGAAAAAATCATAACTTGGGCTTAAAAATTCCAAATTCAACAAACTAAATATGTTTTCCAATCAAATTTTCATGTACTTTCCAAATATAAATTTTGTTTGCTGTTTTGAATAATTTAAATTGCTGAAAACAACTGTTTATTGTTTATTGCATTTAAAATTGCCAAAATAATAACTTGCTCATTTTAAATCCAATTTCCACAAATGAAATATGTTTTCCATGCAAAATTAAACCCTCTTTCCAAATATAAACTTTGTTTTCTGTTTTGAATAATTAAAATTGGTTAAATAATTTAAACCTTGTTTAATTCATTTAAAATTGGTAATTTCATAACTTGATCAAAACAAATTCTTTTGGGACATATAAAATATGTTTTCCAACCCTAAAAGTATAAACTTTTCAAATATGAATTTGGTTTAATGCTTTTAACAAATAAAAATTCAAATAAGTTCATGTTTGAATTAAACTCATTTAATTCTTGTTTAACCTTGTTTAATTCATAAATAATTTATTTAAAATCCTTTTTCAACAAGTGAAACATGTAATCCACCTAAAATTTGGTTTTCTTTTCAAATATAAACTTTGTTATCTATTTTGAACAATTAAAAGTGGTGAAAACAACAAATGCTTGTGTGACACCTTTAAGGAACCAAAATTTCCTAACTTAATAAATGAATTTCCAAACTTGTTAAACCTTATTTCAAATTGTTTCTATTGTTGTTATTTTGCTGTTTTCCTCATCCATGCATCATGCTAATCCACTTTCATATGATGATTAGTTGTAAAACAATTAATTCAACCATAATTCATGGGCTTTTCATATGCAATCCAATTGCATGTGGGTCCATTTAATCATGTTGTTATCTTGTCACCTAGTTTATTTCTATGCATCAATTAAATTGACATGCATCATCCCATTGTTTGTGCACTATGCCATGGTATTGATTGTTTATATTTCTGTCTTGTTTGTTTGCTTCTTCTCGGATACACGACGACGTTGAGACCGACGATACTTACGACACCCCTTCTAAGGAGTTAGCTCAGTACCAGGCTACTGGGTTTGCAGGCAAGTTATCACTCACATGAACCACTGTGTTCCTTTCAACATTGATTACCGATACTTTCCGTTGTTCTTTTCTGCTAGGCTTAGTAGTAGTTGTTTCTGTTACGAACCAGTCACATGAATCCCTTAACCCTGTTAATGCCTCACCTCCCTTCCTACAACCCATTGTTTGAGCCAGTGTCTTACTAGCATGCTTAGGTTGTTTTGCTCGAGTCTGTTACCCGTCACCTTCTGTTACTATTTCTATTATGTTCTGGGGGCTCGATGTTTAATCAATCAATCATGCTAATGTTACTATTAATAATAAATTTGATGATAAGGCACCGGCAGGAGGCCCTGTGTGGTTTTGAGGCCTGCTAGTGTCGACCCTAATAGGAAAAGGGTCTTGTCTACTGATCCATGATGAGCGCACTACCCGCATGTGGGAAGCGAGTATGGGCGCCCCCCTCAACTTGACCTGATTCACATCTCGTCCAAATCGCCTCATTTAGTTCGTGTTTTCCATTTGCCGCATGCATGTTTTTGCGAGCCCAGGCCAGGGTGGAACTTTCGTAGTCGGCATATAGGGGGACACGTTCTTAGAATGCTATGAGGGTCCATTTTCTTCTGGGCTCGATTAGCCGTGCGCCCAAGGTGCTTTGGGCTTGATGCGAAGAAGAGTTGAGTTGTGTTGAGTGCCCCGCTTGGTGGGAGGCATCCCATCTGGCGGGTTATTCATACGTGTACGGCCAAATTGGTGCAACCCTGCAGGGATAATCTTCTCGAGAAGCCGTGTTTTCCGCAGTTATGGATTACTTGGTGAAAGTACTGGCTAACAAGTACTCAGGACAACTTAAACCTAATGATTAACAACCTTACACCCAATGATTAACAACTTGACTAGTAATAGGCTTATTGACACAATAATATGAACCATCATTAACTCAACTGTGTGAGTTATCCTCGGATTGCTTCTTTGGATAAGGGGCGAGATCCAGGATGGGTTTGCTTGAAGTTATCTTTCAGTTGGTTACAATACTCGATCTTATCTCCTTTCTGTTAGTTGGAGTTGTAGATCTCTGTAGTTGGTTAGCGCAGCCAGTTGCAGCATCTTTATATCCCCTTTCTTCCGTTGAACCCAAAGCATCTGTGCTTGGTGTTGACGGGTTACACTTTGGTGAACTGTGAGTCTTGCTTGCCAGTACGTTTATGTACTGACCCCTTTGGGGCTGTGGTTTCCGCAGACCTACGTTTCCGAGGATCTACATGGTGGCAACTACGTGGAGTATGACGAGACTGCTGACGAGTAGATAGCGGACCCGGGCAGGATCCGAGACATCGTGGATGGGCTCCGTCTTTATTTCAGTTTCCGGCTTCTTAAGCCTGTTGGATTTGTCTGTACTCAGACACCTTTGTTTGCTTCCGCTGATGTAATGAATGCTATGTTGGGACATGTGTCCTCTGGATGATTGTATTTGCTATTTCTGCCTTAGTGAAGGCCATTTGCTACCTTATTTCAATCTTTTGTGTCGTAGAGGCATGTTGTGTTATCCTTTTGTTCAAAGCCGTTGACGTACCATGTGTGTATGGTATGAAGTACGTCAATGGTAGTGTCCTGATTTCTACAGGATAGTTTACATCGACGGTGAACAGTAGCGATGGGTTGTCACACATACGTGTGTTGGCCTACTCGTAAGAGGACGCGGGTGCCGGTAAGCCCCGTAATCCAATCTACTACTGTTCAACGGAACGGCGAGTATCCTCTAGAAGTCCGGGTGCGACACGCTAGCGCGCTACTCTTCGTCCTCGTCGTCGTCGGTGACCTCCTCGTCGTCGGAGGAGGTGCATGATGGTATTTCCGAGATAGGCCCCCACCTCGGATCGTTGGAGGCCCAGACTTCGCCGGCGTGGTCGGCCCGACTGAGCGCTTGCAGCGCCTTCGTCCTTGCCTCCCGAGCGGCATCTAACTCGAGGTGGCGTTCGAGGCGCCGCTCCGCCCGCTCAGCCGTGCGGGTCTGCCATAGCTCCTCGTCGGCGCTCTCCTCACCCGGATTGTTCCGGTAATACTCGCGGACCACGCGGTCGTCCCTGGCGTCGACTAGGCCCTGAAACGCGCGGTGCCTGAGGTGGCGGTGGTCGGCGGCAGTGACGATCTGCGGCGTCGGCGCCCTGGCCTCCGCTTCCCACAGGGTGTGGCAGTCGCTAAAATTCATCAACGACCACGGGCGGCTGAGGCGCCAGGCCGCCGCGTCCCAAGCGCAGGCGGCCTCCGAGGCCGTCGCAAAGGAGCCGAGGGGGATGCGGTCGTCCCCGAAGCGGATAGTCGCGGTGAACATTCCGTTCTGCCGCGATCGGACTCCGCGGAAACCGGTAGTGTTGTTCCTCCTCGGAGGCATGGTGGTGGCACGACGGTGCGTGGAGTGGAGGTGCGGAAGTTTATAACGCGCATTCATGGCCACGCGTCACAACTCCCGCGCCACGCGGCAGGACTCCCGTGCCACGAGGTACAATACACACTACCACCCACACCTCTCTCTCACTCCCCCAAGCTTAAAAAAAAGGGACGGGAGCTGTGGACGCATTTGTAGGGGAAGGGACATTGGTCCCGGTTAGGGGGATGATCCGGGACCAATGCCCATGCGCGCGCCACGTGGCCTGTGGCTAGGGATTCGTCCCGGGTCGTGCCACGAACCGGGACCATTGGCTCCCCACGAACCGGGACAGATGCCCCCAGGTGGTTTCTGCTGCCTCGGGCACACGAACCGGGACCAATGCATGGCACTTGTCCCGGTTTTTGGTGCAACCGGGACAGATGCCCCCTGCTCCCCTGGACGAAAGGGGTTGTTTCCACTAGTGACATGTCGCGATAGGCGATCATGTTATCGGCGGCTGCATCACATTCTTTCATCGTCTGTTGTACGATGAGGTTAGAGTCTCCGTAAATCATCAATCGACTGGCCTCGCAGGCGATCGCCATCTTCATGCCGTGTAAGAACGCCTCGTATTCGGCGTGGTTGTTGGATGTTGGATCGTCAAGGGGGAAGTCGAGGTGCAAGACGTACTGCAAGAAGTACACGATCCAGGAGCTCGAGTATTCTGGTGGTTCTGGGGTTTGCAGCTCCGTCCATTCTGAGAAAAAAATCCACGACCACCTGGGATTTGAGGGTGTTGCGCCCTATGTATACTATGTTCCAGGCGCCTAGCTCGATGCTCTAGTTTGCGATTCTTCCGGATGCCATAGGATTGTTCATAATCGTACCGAGTGATGCGTTGTTTAGCACCGTGACGGTATGCTCCCAGAAGTAATGCTTAAGTTTGCGAGATGTGAAGACCACCCCGTACGCGAGCTTCTGATAATGGGGGTAGCGCTATTTGCACGATGGGAGTACCTCGCTGAGGTAGTATATTGTTCTCTGTACGCCGTGTACCTTTCCCTGCTCTGGTCGCTCGACCACGATTACTGTACTGACCACCTGGTTTGTTGCGGCATGGTATAGATACAGGGAATCTGTTTCCTGAGGTGTGGTGATGCATGTAAAATGCATACATGAACTTTGCATGTTATTACTTGTTTTTCCTACATATTAGCAACTTATATTCATGTTTTATAATGATTTGGTTCTGAACAATCCCCCTTCTTTTGGTTCTAACCCTGTTTTTCCAGAAAACGTACTTTTTAGTGTTTCAGACTTTCCGGGAGCTTCGGGACTCCAAAAAGGGCAAGGACAAAGAGCACGGTTCAGAATTTTCGAGACGAAGACCATGGGCCAAAGTAGAGGGCCAAAAGGCCAACCAGGTGGAAAAGAGGACCCTCCATGCGGCCAGATTCCTTGGCCGCGTGTGGGGCCCCCTTTTTGCCCCCGTGGTTCCGACGCCGTCGATCTTTCTTCTCCCGAGTGTCTCGTGACCTAAAAACGACTATATAAAGGGTCCCCTGGCCTTTTCGAGAAGGGGGCGGCACCGAGAGACGAAACCACGAAACAGAGAGACAGAAGGCTGCCGCCGGAGAAGATCGGAGGGGGGAAACGCCGTCGGGATCACCCCCGGAGGGCTCCACCCCCCTCCGGCGTGTTCATCGTCAACATCTACAGCAAGATCAGCTCCATCTCTCCACTGTAATCTCTTGGCAAACACGATGTATGATGCAATACTATATTCCCTTGATGTATTGTGTCTCCCCGTCTATGTTTGAGTAGTGAATTGTTCTTGGCAATGGTGGAATAGTTCGTTGATTGGTTGCATACAAGTTTGTTATCTTCTATGATTGTCTTTATGTACAATATATGAGTGCAGGCATATGTTGGGGAATGCATGTAAGGTGATCACCGGTAGCATAATGGAGTGGTGGTGACTTGGGAGTGACAATAACCTGAGACCGAGCCACAAAGTTAAGTTATTGGGGGATACATATAGGGGACCTTAAGAAAGTAAGGCTATGGTGGGACTTTATGTCTTAATCAATCTTGTGCAGTCATTTACTTGGCCACATGATCCATCATAAGAGGTTGTAGATCATTTACTTGACTATACCTATTCATGGCTCCTTCCTAGAAGAAACAACTAAGACTAAAACATGTGCTTCACTAATTGTGACAACCACACGAACGAAACACCTATTGCTAGAACACTTGCTCCCTTGAGATACTTGAGATATTTGCTGCTTGCTACTTGTGAAACTTGCTTAGAAACTTGCTCTAGGATTACTTGCATTTTAAACTTGCTTCACTAGTTACTAGACAAACCACACTCCACGTCACTTGCTTTTAATTAGTTAGTTCCTTTTAGTCAAACTTATTGCTTTGCATAAACAGCCATATAAGAGGGTTATAGGGCTTTAGAGAATAGATAGCTTACCTTCAGCTCCTCGTGGGTTCGACACTCAAATACTTATCGAAAGGTACTACAATTGATCTCCTGCACTTGGGAGTCATCATGTGGCTAATACTTTTCTGCTCTATAGCACTATTTTGAGGTCGATGAACGCCTTTTTTGCTTATGGTGTCTACTCAAACTTATCTGTTTTCTTTAGCAGTTTGTAGAAGGGGAGGGCTTGCTCGCCCAATCTTGTGAAGAATCTGCTGAGGGCCGCCAGTCGCCATGCCAGCTGTTGGACGCCACGGAGATTTGTCGGCTCCATCATTATCAGGAGAGCTTGAATCTTTTCTATATTTGCTTCTATTCTTCGAGCTGAGACCAAGTATCCTAGTAGCTGGCCTGTTGGCACACGGAATACGCATTTCTTCGGGTGTTAATTTTGTATGCGTTGAGGGCGTCTAAAGTTTCTCTTATGTCCTCGAGGAGTGTGTCTTCCACTCGGTTCTTGATGACGATGTCCTCAACGTACAGTTGTAAGTTCTTGCCAATGAGTTTGGCGAGACATTTTTGCACGCAACACTGAAAGCGCATGGTTCCCCCATATGTGGTTTTGGTAATTAATGACAATCCTTATGGACTAATGTTTGCATTGAGTTATCTTTGTAGATCTTGTCCATAGGAAATAATGGAGTTCATGTGTTGAACTCTATTAGCTTCCTTAATGGCCATTGTTTCTCATGGATTTATATGAAGAATGGTCATGGTTTGAGTTGAGCTTATTGCTAGTATGTCTTGAAGAAAAGGATTAGGTGATCTTTCATTATCATCTTCAAGACATCATCTTTAGAAGTGAGAAGCAAAGATACAAGGTTGATCAAGAAAGCGATCAACACACAAAGCTACAAGTTGTACCAAGTGGGATTGTGTATCTCATGGTATGGTAAGCAATTGTCAAATTAGCATTGTGAACTAACCCATGATATGTGTGTGTCGCATCTCTATGTGTGGTTAGGTATCTTTCCATGGGCATGAACCAAAAGGAAGATTTCATATAGCCCATGGTCTATGTCGTCGTCAAGCGGTGTTTGTCATCTAGCTTGACGTGGAAGCTCAAGTGAAGCATCTAGAAGATATCCTATGCTTGATGCTTGCCACCCTTTTGGAGATTGTGGCCTTGTGAAGATTTTCCGAAGGGTCTCTCCCATAATGGTGTATGGGGGAGCTAGTCTCTCCCATAATGGTGTTTGGGGGAGCAACTTGCAAGTCTTCATCAAGCGGAGTTTGTGCTAGCAAGCGCAATCAAGAAAGAAGATCCAACTTGAGAGAGTCAAGATCGTCATCATCTAGCTCAAGTGGAATGCTCAAGGCAAAGGTATAATCTTGATAGGTTTTCTATTTTACCGGTCTCGTGTCTTTGGGAGACCGGGTTATAGGATAGATAGTCGTACTATCAAGAGGGGCTCTCAAGTGAGTAACTCGATCGAATCGTTATGGAGAGCTCAAACCTTTGCATACTTTGCATATCATCTTTCTTGGTTCTTATTTGGATTTTTGTCTCCTTTGGGTTTTAGTGCTTGTCGTGATCTTCATGACAAGCCTTGGTTTCTCGAAAACGGATTTCGTAAGAAAAACTTGTTGCGTTTTCGGTAGTGAAAATATTTCGTTCGTCTTTGAGAATGTTCCCACACCTTCCATGTGTGGTAACTTCTCCATACTTTGAGATATCAATATTTTCACTTGTTATTTGGATACTCCTTGCTGTTATCTTTCCAATGCATTTGCACTCACCTAATTCGGAGTTCATTCGCAAAAGTTATGTGAGTTTTCGTGTTGGAAGTTTTACCGGGTGTTCCTATTTGAGAGGTCCAAAACATTTCCCCATTTGGTTTTATCTTTCATTGCTGGACAATGATGTTTCTATGTATATTATTGTAGTGCTCGTTGTGGTGATTTCAACGAGCCCAAGATCATCAAAAACGGAGTCCGGATGAAAAAGTTATTGCAGTTTTCGTGTTGTTGTTTTTGTTAGTTTTGCGGGGGGCGGATATTCCGGTTCAAGTTTGAACCGGAATATCCGGTTGGGATCTGTCCCCCACTTGCTCGAAAACGGCTAAGGACCGGAGTCTAAACTTTCAGAAGTGAACCGGATTATTTGAACCGGATTATTCGGGACATACCGGATATTCCGGTTTGAGCAGTTTTCGGACCATATTTCTCACAGAAGTGAACCGGATTATTTGGACCGGATTATTCACTTCGGACCGGATATTCCTGTCGGACCGGATATTCCTGTTCAGTTTTGAACCGGATATTTCGAAATATCCTGCTCAGACTGCACACAAAACGGCTAGTTTTTGTGGGGACCTATTTAAGGGGGCTTTCTTCCCCATTGGTCCCCAAGTCTTCTAAGCTTGTTTTTCTCCCTCTCCCCCACCATTGTTGACCTTGGAAAGCTTGCCCCTCTCCCAATCCCTCCTATGATTCTTGCATATCTTTGAGGTAGAAGGTAGAGGAGATCTAGATCTACATTTCCACCAATCCATCTTCCTTCTTAGTGAGGGAAACTTAGTAGATCTTGATCTTGGAGTTCTTGGTGTTTCTCCTCCATTGTTCTTCCTCTCTTATTCCCCCATAAGCATTTGTTGCTTTGTTGGAATTTGAGAGTGAAGGATTTGAGCACTTGTGCTTTTGCCTTTTGCATCGGTTGCATCGGTTTGCTCTCTCCACGAGGATTCGTGGAAGTTGAAAGTTTGTGAGCTTGTTACTCTTGGGTCTTGGACCCTAGACGACTTGTGGTGTTCTTGGGAGCCTCAAATTGAGTTTTGGATGCGTGCCCCAAGATTGTGGTGACACCGAGAGCCTCCAATTGAGTTGTGGATGCGTGCCTCGGGTTTGAAGGTTGCCAATAGTGGAAGGTGAACTAGGCCTTTGTGGCGGGGTTCATCGGAGAATAGGGTGAGGCCTTTGTGGCGTTGAGTAGGCCTTCGTGGTGAGCTCACACCCCTCCAACGAGACGTACTCCCCTTTGTGGGAGGAACTCGGGAATACATCTTCGTCTCCGTGTGCCTCGGTTATTTCTATACCCGAGCATTTTACTTATGCAATTTACATTGTGATAGCCTTCGAGCTTGAAGTTATATATCTTGCTATCACCTTGTTACTTGTCTTGCTTAGCATAAGTTGTTTGTTCATCTAGTTTACCCTAGAATATTTAGGTTGTATGCTTGTTAATTTAAACACCTAGTTTATTTCCGCATTTAGTAAGCATTAACCGGAAAAGTTTTAATCGCCTATTCACCCCCCCCCTCTAGGCGACGTCGTTGTCCGTTCAATTGGTATCAGAGCCTCGTCTCTCTTTATTAGGCTTTACATCCTAGAGAGTACGATGTCGTTTAGAGAAATAGAACATGATCCCGCTTTTATATTCTATGGTAGAAACTTTGATGTTTGGAAAATTCGCATTCTTAAATTTCTTACGGACATGGGTCCAAAGTATGTTAAGAGAATTGTAGATATGGATTTTCCTCCTCCAAAGGATTCTCAAGATTTATCTTTAGAGGATAAGGAAAACTCTTATCTCGATACTCTTGTATCTAATGGTCCCTTGTGCTTTTTGAGCGATGTAGTCATTGAATCAATCAAGCCTTTTCGGAACGCTCATGAGCTATGGACAAAACTTCAAGATATATATGATGTGTCCAATATTATTGAGGATGATTGTTCTCCATCCACTTCTGGCCGTGATGAGTTCACATCTTTCTCCACTCCACCAACATGTGATTTGTCACAAGGTAATGATATGGTGAGTGGTGATAGAAATTGCATTGTGGATAGTGAATTTGCTATTGACTATACTTCATCTCTATCCCATTGCAATGATCTATCTTTGGACTTAATATCTTCTAGCACTCAAAATTCCATACATGCTAGTGTTGATAGTCCTTGCATATCATGTAATAGTTGTTTAACTAAATCTCATGATGATATGCTTCCTATGTCTTGTTTTCATGAAAATAATGCTTCCATTTCCTCTAGTACTTGTGTGTCTAACAATGTAGAGGAATCCCATTTTTTTGTGGAACAAGACATGGACCTTAATGGCTCTTCTAGTATATCTTCATCATCGCCATCCATTTCTCATATGTGCCTTATGGCTAGGGATTCAAAGGTATCACCACCTTTGGAACCCACTACATCTTGTGATGATGAGGATGAGGATATATTTTATGGAGAGTTTGAGGACGAAGACTCTTTAATGGAGAAGGGTGAGTTGGTTATTATTGATCTCCCTAAAGGTAGTAAAGCTATCACTCCTTTTAGTGAAATAATGGCTTTTGCTATTTATAGCGCCAAAATCATTGAAAAGAAAGGTGAGATTGAAAGAAGTGATGCCAATGAAAAGGCATCCCTCACTATGTCTCTTGAGGAAGAGTATGAGCTCCGAGTTACTCTTGAGGAGAAACTTGAATCTATTGAGGAGCTCTATAATGAACAAATAGCCTATCTCACTAAAGCACGTGACCATACCCATGCTAAATATAAAGTGCTTAAAAATGAAAAGGTTGAATTTGTTGTTGGCAATGCTAATCTAATTGAAGAAAACTCTAGGTTAAATAATGAGCTTGCCAAGTTATCTTCTTCTATTTCAATTGATGCTTGTGCTACTAACTCCACATCTTGTGAAGCATCTATTTTTAAGGAGAATGTTGAGCTAAGGTCTCAACTTGAGCTAATGACTAGCAAGTATGGGAAATTGGAAGAAAGTCATGAAAAGCTATCTAGCTCTCATGAGGATCTTCTAGAATCCCATACCAAGCTAAAATTAGCTCTTGAGGCTATCACTACAAAGGTAACATCTTGTGAGCCTCATGTGGTTACTAGCACAATATCTTCTAATAATGCTATATTGACTTGTGCTCGTATTAGTAATTCATCCTCCCATAATGTTTCTACATCTTGTGATGAATTGCTTTCCTTGCCTTGTTGCTCTAACAATGAAGCATCTACTTCCTCTAGCTCTTGTGTTGATTCTAACCATGTAGAGGAAATTAAAGAGCTCAAGGCCCAAGTCACTTCTTTGAAGAAAGACTTGGAAAAGTGTCATGAAGGGAGTTCCACACTTGACAAGATGTTGAGAGTGCGAAGACTTCCCAATGACAAGAGTGGACTTGGATTCAACTCCAATCTCAAGAACAAGTCCATTATTGACAAGAAGAAGGGCCAAGAACAAGAAAAAGATTCGGCCAAGATTATTTGCTTCAAGTGAAAGATTGAAGGGCACCATGTTAGATCTTGCCCTTTGAAGAAGAAGCCTCTTAGTGAGAAGCAATTAGGGAAGCGGCCTCTTGTTCAATCTCATGCTCAACCACGAGTTGAACAACGACCACCTCCTAAGAAGACTCAAGCCAATGCTCCTCTTGTTGAGAAGCCTATTGAGAAGAAATAAAAGAGTCGATGTTGCTACCTTTGTCGCAAGAAGGGACACTTTGCTTCTTCATGCACTAACGGTACATTATCCAACCCTATCCTTGTTGATGATGTTTATTCTATTAGGAAGGATAATGTGGGCAATGTGTTTTCCAAGTATGTTGGTACTCCAAGTGGTGTCAAGAAAAGAACCATTTGGGTTGCCAAACCTATTGTGACTAACCTCTTAGGACCCAACTTGGTTGGGGACCAACAAGATCAAACTTGATCAATAGGTGTTGTTGGAGGGCATTGGAGACTTGGCTATTTTATGAAGAATTAAGGGATCTTCATCAATTATATTTCCTCAAGCCAAGTCACTTGGATTATATATATCTCTTACCCTATGTTCCTCCAAGCGGTAACTTGTATTTAATTCTATATACTTTGAAAGTTGCTTGCTCCCTTGCATATGTTAGTTTTGTTTCTAGCATGTGTTTGTATATGTTGTGCTTCCTACTTACCTATCTTGAGTAATCTAGTTTTGTTTGTTGGTTTGCACTCCATGTACTTGTGTTCTTTGTGTTGAGCCTTCATTGCTTTCATTGCTTATCTTAGTTGGCTCTTTGGGAGATTAATGGACTATCCCATTTTGGGTGAGTAATATGCTTTGCACTTTACTATCCTAAAATGTGTGTACATGAGGAATATGTTTGGACGTATCCGGCTGGGCACCGGGTATATAAGGTGCCCCGCCGCCTCCTGCGTGAGGGATCGCATGATCGAACACATGGTGACCTAATTCCTGACCTAGTTCATCACGTAGAGAGAAGAGTGGCTACTCGGTAGCAAGAACATTGTACTGTGGCTACTCGGTGAGACACCAGAATACATAGAGAAAGGCAGGAGTAGGGGTTTTACCTCCTCACGAGGGCCCTGAACCTGGGTAGATCGTGTTGTTTGCAGTGTTTACTTCGTACCTCACGCGGCTACTCGTCGCGTGATCCCTCCCCGAGCACCTCCAGCGTCCTTCGTCCCCACATCTTTAGCCATCCCATGGAATCTGCCGTGACACCACCACGACAGTTGGCGCCCACCGTGGGGCAACCAGCGGCGCTGGTTGGAGTTTCTGTTCGGACGGGATCTTCTTCAGCGGAGCGCGTGGTTTGTGGCCTTGTCCACAGATTCGGCTCCTTCGACTTTGTCATCGACAACGCCGGCGATTTCGGCGGCAGGGCCATGCCGGAGGGCGGCTCGGTGATCTCCTTCGGCTCTCACCTCGTCTACGTCGCCACCGTCGCCAACCGCGCGTACGCCGAGCTGGTGCATGACGCGGAGGATCCTCCCGCGGTGATCGCTGCTCGCGGAAGGCCCGCGTGCCGTTCTGCGAACTGCGCTGAGGTGATGGTGACGGGCTTGGCGGCAAACGCTGGCGTGGCCGCTACTGGCGCCGCGGCCGTCGTCGAGGATCTTGCTGCACCGAGCGCTGGTGGAAGGACTCACAGGCCTTACGAGAAGGAGTGCAACTTGCCGCCTTCCGCTACTACGACTATTCCCGCGTCGGCTGGACGACTTGGCATGCCGACTCCCACCGACATCGAGCTTCTAGCCATGAGGGAGCAGCTCGAGCGGCAACGCCTGGAGCTGCTTGCCGAGCAGGCGGAGTTGGATAAGGTGAGGTTGGAGTTGAGTCTAGATCAGCTCGAGTACAACAAGGCTCACGGCTTCACGCCAGTCACTAGGAGGGCTAGCAGAGTAGGCGCCACTCGGCGCAACCTTGGTGCCGAGATGGCGACGGTTGTAGAGGTTCCTGCTCAGTCCGCCACCGCAAACACCTCCGCCAGGCCCAGATATAGCACCCCCGCCAAGACACTTAGAGCTGCAGAAGCCGTAGCTGCCGAGTTGCCTCGTCTAGACGGCGACGCGCGCGTTAGGCAGCAGGAAAGGCTCAACGAGTTGGTGTTGGAGGCTGCTAGGCAGAATGAGGAGTTCCGGAAGGCCAACCCGGGTGCTGGAGCTTCGCAGGTGGTGCACTCGCACGCGGCTAGATCTAATGATCAAGCCTCGTCTCCGCATCCCAGCCGCGAGAAGAGCCGCAGCGGACGTTCGGCCAGAGATAGGCAAATGCAGGTGTACGACCCGGCTGCTGCCGCGAGACAGCTTGCTGTGCCGCAGCAGCCCGGGCGGGAACACAACGCTGCAAAAGCAGGCTCTCAAGCCCATCAAGCTCAAAGCCAGGCCCGAGATGGAGCGCGTCCAGGTCCTTCTCGGCAACCCGCTGCTCAGCCTACTCGGCATAGGCAGCAGCCGCGAGCAGTGGCGCCAGTCGCCAACCCGGTGGAGCAGCCAGCAGCTGTGCAGGTGGACAGATATGATGATGGCTACTCGGCCATGGAGATGGCTGGCTATGATGTTCATGATCGTGTTGGCGAGCGCATGCTGGCGCCTGGAGATACGAGGCATCAGCTGGACCGGATCAGCTTGTCGGCGCGGCTGGAGAACACGGGTCCTCCTGGCCCCGAGTGCTTTGGCCCGCGCATCATGAACGAGCCGTCCGTGAAGAACTTCCAGCTCGCAAGGGGCACCAAGAGCTACAATGGCAGCACCAAGCCGGAAGATTGGCTCAATGATTATGTCACCGCGGTTCATATCGCAAATGGCAACCGGAGATGGGCGGTGCGCTATGTCCCACAGATGCTAGAGGGTCCAGCTCGCACTTGGCTCAACAACTTGCCCAAGAACAGCATCAATTGCTGGCTGGATTTCTCGGACGCCTTCATCAGCAACTTCACGAGCACATACAAGAGGCCGAATAGGCCACAGCAGCTATCCGCTTGCAGGCAGCGAGAAGACGAGACAGACCGCGAGTACCTTACTCGGTGGAGCACATTGAGGAACACCTGTGAAGGTGTGAATGAAGCACGGGCCATTACTTGGTTTGCGCAGGGATGCAGGCATGGCAGTATGTTGTGGCAGAGATTGCAGAGGGAGATGCCGAACACTTTGGCGGAGACCATCAAGATTGCGGATGAGTACGCACTTGGTGATCCTACTCAGCCCCTGATGGACTCCTCTGAGCCGAGAAGAAACTTCAGCAACAGCAAGCGCAACGAGTTCCGCAACAAGCGCCGAATAGATAGTCGGTATGATCCTGAAGAGGTGAATGCAGTGACTGTTGGAGTTGGTGGCAGCCAAAGGCAGAAACCTGCTGGAGCCTACGGGCAGAACCAGAACCAGGGCCAAGGCAACAAGAAACCATTTCGCACTTCTCAGTCGGGTAGTGGAAACTCCGACCAGCCGAAGAAGTTTGTCTTTGATGACATGAAGGATGGCCCATGCAGTTTTCACACTCACCACCCCTCGAGGCCTGCTAACCACACTACTCGGCAGTGCGAGTGGTGGGATGTGATCAAGAGTGATGGCTTGCCTCCTCCTCCTCCTCTGCCAGCGGCCAACGCCAATGTGCAGCCTACTCGCGCACCCGCAGCTCGGCCGCCAGTGTACCCGAGAAGAGAGAATGTGGACCAGGTGGCTTTAGGAGCCAACCGTAACTTCAACAATGAGAGCTACCGCAACAACAACAACAACTACAACCGCAACAACAACAGAGGCAACAACAACTACCAGGGCAACAACAACAACGGCAACAATGGGGGCGGAGGCTCCAACCAGTACCAAGAGCACCACGAGAGCTACATGATCTTCACTTCTGAGCCAGTCGACAAGCAGTCACAGTACAGGCGGGCCATGGAGGTCAATGCAGTGATTCCTGCTGTCCCTCACTATATGTATTGGTGTGACCAGGAGATCAGGTGGTCCCGAGTAGATCATCCCAAGGTAATGCCCAATCCGGGTAGCTATGCCTTGGTGCTGGATCCTACCTTCCTGGGCCCCGAGAAGAATGTGAGGTTCAGCAAGGTGCTAATCGACAACGGCAGCAGCATCAACATTGTGTACAAGGACACACTCGAGAAGCTTGGCCTGGCCGAGAACATGATGCTGCCCAGCAAGACCACTTTCCATGGCATTGTGCCCGGGATCTCATGCAACCCGATTGGCCGAGTGTGGATAGATGTGTTATTCGGCACCAGGGATAACTGCCGCACAGAGCGCCTGCAGTTCGAGGTGGTTGATCATCAGAGTCCTTACCATGCCCTACTCGGCAGGCCTGCTCTGAGCAAGTTCATGGCCTCTACCCATGTTGCATATCTGAAGATGAAGATCCCTGGTCCCAATGGCATAATTACTATCTCTGGTGATTACAAGAAGTCCATGGAGTGTGCCTCTGCTGGTTCCCAGTTGGCAGAGTCGATGGTGATTGCTGCCGAGAAGAAGAAGATGTACGAGGTGGTGTCTATGGCGCAATCCGCGCAAGCTGGCGCGCAAGGCGTGCCGAGTACCCAGCACGGGACCGCATTCCAGGCTTCTCAGGAGACCAAGAAGGTCCAGGTCGACCCCGAGTTCCCCGACCGCGTAGCCATCATTGGCTCCGGGTTGGCGGAGAAATAGGAAAGCGAGCTCATCCACTTCCTCCGTGAGAATCGGGATGTATTCGCCTGGTCCAATGAAGATCTACCAGGAGTCCCGAGGGAGTTGGTTGAGCACTCATTACATGTGCGTCCTGACGCCAAGCTAGTGAAGCAGGCTATGCGCCGCTTCGGAGATGAGAGAAGGAAGGCCATTGGTGACCAAATCACCAAGCTGCTGATCAGTAACTTCATCATGGAAGTGCTGCACCCGGACTGGTTAGCCAACCCGGTCATGGTCGAGAAGAAAAAGGAAGATCCCAAGGCTGCCACTGCATGGCGCATGTGCGTCGACTACACCGACTTGAACAAGGCATGCCCCAAGGATCCCTTCCCGCTACCTCGCATCGATCAGGTGATCGATTCCACTGCCGGCTGTGAGCTGTTGTCTTTCATAGATGCCTACTCTGGTTTCCACCAGATTGCACTCAACCCTGCTGATCAAATAAAGACTGCTTTCATTACCCCGTACGGGGCTTATTGCTATCGTGTCATGTGTTTTGGCCTGAGGAATGCGGGTGCAACCTATCAGAGATGCATGCAGAAATGCTTGCATGACCAGCTCGGCAAGAATGTGCAGGTGTACGTAGATGACATTGTCATCAAAACGAATAAAACACATACTCTGCTTGCCGACTTGGAGGAAACCTTTGCTAACCTACGCAGGTACAAAATGAAACTGAATCCGAGTAAGTGCACTTTTGGTGTACCAGCTGGAAAGCTACTCGGCTTTCTCGTTTCTAGTCGGGGCATTGAAGCCAATCCGTCTAAGATAAAAGCTATTGAGAGCATGTCTTTGCCGAGATCACTGAAGGATGTACAGAAGTTCACTGGTTGCTTAGCATCTCTGAGCCGTTTTCTGGGCCGAATGGGCGAGAAGGCACTGCCTCTGTACCAATTGATGAAGAAGAGTGACAAGTTTGTCTGGACTCCGCAAGCGGACGTGGCATTCAACGAGCTGAAAGCAATGCTGGCTAGTGCTCCCATCTTGGCTAGTCCGCTGCCCAAGGAGCCAATGCTGTTGTACATTGCTGCGACTAACCGAGTAGTCAGTGTGGTGATTGTGGTGGAACGAGAAGAAGAAGGCAAGAGTGTGCAGCGCCCAGTGTATTATCTTAGTGAAGTGCTGTCCAGCTCCAAGCAAAACTACCCGCACTATCAGAAGATGACATACGGCGTGTACCTGGGCGCCAAGAAGCTAAAGCATTATTTCCAAGAGCATCCTATCACGGTTGTGAGCTCTGCTCCCATCTCGGATATCATGGGTAACAAGGAAGCGAGTGGCAGAGTAGCCAAGTGGGCAATCGAGCTGGCCGCGTATGCACCCGCGTACGCGAGAAGAGAAGCCATCAAGTCTCAGATGCTGGCGGAATTCCTGGTGGACTGGGCCGAGGTGCAGTATGAACCTCCTGCTCCAGTTTCTAACTACTGGAAGATGCACTTTGATGGCTCAAAGGTGAAGGAAGGCCTTGGTGCTGGCGTGGTGCTTACGTCACCCAAGCAAGATCAACTAAAGTATGTGCTGCAGATTCACTTCAAGGCGTCCAACAACGTAGCAGAGTACGAGGCAGTGGTGCATGGCCTGCGAGTAGCAAAGGAGGTTGGCGTGCAGCGCATTATATGCTATGGCGATTCAGATCTGGTGGTGCAGCAAGTATCTGGCACTTGGGATGCTCTAGATGCCAACATGGCATCATATCGCTTCCTGGTGCAGTCTATGACTGGGTTCTTCGAAGGCTGCGAGTTCCAGCACATTCACCGAGCAGAGAACGAAGCAACAGATGAGCTATCCAAGTTGGGATCTTCTCGGCAATCCATCCCGGCGGGAGTCACCTTGGAGCACCTGAGGAAGCCATCCATCAAGCCTTCTCCCAACTCGGAGTCCATATTTGTTCCTTCTCTGCCAAGTGAGGAATCTGATCCCATGGAGATTGACTGGGAGAATGCTACAGGAAACCCGGGGACTGCCGTCCTCTACTCGGGGAGTGCCACTCCATACTCGGGGACTGCCACTCCTTACTCGGGGACTGCCATTCCTTACTCGGGGACTGCCGCTCCTTACTCGGGGACTGCTGTCCTTAACCCGGGGACTGTCGCATTCATTGAGGAAGTCCTTGCTAATCGGTCTGGACTTCAGAGAAGTGCTCCCATCCCTAAAGAGCAACCAGAGGTGCCCGTCCCAATGGAAGTGGACGAACCAGTGTTTCCCACACGGGAGACACCGAGTTGGGCTATGCCCATATTATCCTTTCTAAGGGACGGCACTCTGCCGGAAGATGAGGTGGCTGCAAGACAGATTCAGAGAAGATCCAAGGGCTACACTATAGTCCGAGATGTGCTGCACAAGAGAAGTGCCACTGGCGTGCTGCAACGTTGTGTGGACCCAGCAGAAGGAGAAGAAATTCTGGTAGAGATACATCAAGGAGAATGCGGGCACCATGCCTCTTCTCGGACGTTGGTCAAGAAAGCTTTTCGGCATGGCTTCTACTGGCTCACAGCACTGCAGCAAGCTGAAGATATCGTGAGGAAGTGCAATGGCTGCCAGATGTTCGCAAGTAAGATTCACATGCCTGCTTCCGAGTTGAAAACCATTCCTATCACTTGGCCATTTGCTGTTTGGTGTTTGGACATGGTCGAACCCTTCCAGCCGGCTAGAGGCAACATGACTCACATCTTGGTCATGGTGGACAAATTCACCAAGTGGATCGAAGTGAAGCCTATTCGGAGGTGCGATGGGGCCACAGCTGTGAAATTCGTGAAGGATGTGATCCTGAGATATGGCTACCCGCACAGCATCATCACCGACAACGGCACAAATTTTGCTGAGGGAGCAATGGTGCGGTTCTGCAGAGATAAGCATATCCGACTAGACGTTGCGTCAGTCGCGCATCCCGCTTCCAATGGGCAAGTTGAAAGAGCAAATGGCATGGTACTGGCAGGCATAAAGCCAAGGCTGATGGAGCCACTGCTGAAAACACCTGGGTGTTGGTTAGACGAGTTGCCAGTGGTGTTGTGGAGTCTAAGGACTACCCCTAACCGGTCAACCGGCTACACGCCATTCTTCTTGGTATACGGGGCTGAGGCCGTGTTGCCAATAGACTTAGAGAATGGCTCCCCCCGAGTAACCCTCTACACTGAGGTGGAGGCGAGAGAAGCTAGAGAAGACGACGTTGACCTGCTTGAAGAAGCAAGAGAGCTGACTCTGTCACGTTCGGCTATCTACCAGCAAAACCTGCGGCGTTATCATAGCCGAAAGGTGAACCCAAGGGTTTTCCGAGAAGGAGACATGGTCCTTAGGCTTGTGCAGCGCACAGCCGGGATGCACAAGTTGTCTCCTCCATGGGAAGGGCCTTTCATTGTGAGCAAAGAGCTGCACAACGATGCTTACTATCTTATAGATGCGCGCCCACCACAGGCGAACAGGGCAGATAAAGCTGGAGAGGAAACCAAGCGCCCTTGGAATGTAGCTCTACTCCGTCGTTTTTATTCGTGAGCAAAAATGTGTATGTACCCTCTTATCCGAGTTGAAATTCTACTCTGCAATCTGAAATTGATCTCGGGGACTGCCCTCGTCCAAAATTGCTCTAAGTGTTTTTACTCGGATTTACCTTTTGCCTGTTCGGTTGCTCTACTTCAAAATTCAAAGGTACATTGAGTACTGTGTTTAAACCTACATGCCAACTCTTCGACTTCGCTGTTGTCCGAAACCCGGCTTCATGGCAAGCAAGAGAACAAGCAAAAGGTCCATGAGCACAAGAAAAATTACTAAGGAAAGGAAGAGTGCAGGAACCGAGTAGGGTGCTTCTATTACTGTTCTGTGACTTGTCTTTTCGGCTAAGTGGTGGGCTGCGTTACTATGATTGTTTCTAAGCGGCTAAGTATTTGCAGCTCTACTCTTTCACTCTTGTGACTCGAATACCAAAAAAGCAACAAGTTGCGGGTAGAGCTGAGACGAAAAGAGAGAGTGAATAAGAAATGCAACTCGGGGACTCGCATGATAACGCAACTCGGCATCAAGCCCAGGTTGAACAAATTGATTAAATTGAAAATAACAAGTGGGAATAAAAATGAGTAGCAACGGAATAAAATAGTCTGATACATTTGCTCCCGGCATCCCGGGGATCTGATAAGTGTTTGAGTAAAAAGTTTGCAGGATAAAATCATGTTGAGGAAGCGGTGTTGTCGGTGCTGGCCTTGGCGGCTTCCTTTTCTGTAGTGGTCTTGGTCGCCTCCGCCTCCGAGCTGGCATCAGTTGTCTTCGCGGCTTCCTCTTCGGTGCTGGCATTGGTCGCGTCCGCCTCCGGGTGGACGGTGGTGGACTGCTCCATCTCGACGTCGTGCTCGGTGGCTACCTGGTCTAAGGTGGCCGTGGCCACCGAGACAGGTCCTGTTGCCAGGGAAGAACCAGAAGCTTGGCCTTGGGGGCGTACCGTGTCGTCGAGGGCGGCTCCTGATGAGGTGCCGAACTCGAGGGCGGCTGTGTCGATCTCCTCGACCTCTTCATCGCTACTCGCGACGACCGCGGCTTTCCCTTTCCCGGCCTTGCCCTCAGGTGAATCGAAGAAGCCCAAGTCCAGCTCGGAGTCTGCTTCTTCGTCCTCCTCCTCGTCCTCCTCCATCTCGGTGTCGGGTTCAGTGAGGCCATCGATGAAGGTTGCCGTGTCAGCATACTCCGCAACCTCATGCGTAATCAGCTTGCGCATGGTCACGCAGCTGGGATCCGTCTCCCACTTGGAATTGGCGCGCTTCCCGCGGATAATCTGCATGTTCAAGTTCTCATACCAGGAGGCGACGCAGAGCAGCATCAAATCAGCACCCGCCCGAGCTCCCGAGGTGCGCCACTTCTTCAATTCGGCCTTCACGTTGCGCAGCTTCAGAGCAAGGCCACAAATAGTTGTTGGCGCAGGATCCTGAGGCCAGAAGAGCTCGTGGAGCTGGAAGCCGGTGCGCACCAGGTCAGTGCCCACGCCGGCTAGGCGTTCGAACTGCCCTCGCATCACCAGCATGCTATCCTCGATCTCGGCTCTGGTGTCCGCAGCCTTGCCCTTCTCAATACGAGCTGCTTGGGCCTTGGCCAAAGCAGGCGCGCAAGAGGACACGATGTCACGGAAGATTTCTGCAAAAAGTAAGTGAGAAATTCAGTAACAGAATTAGAGAGGAGGTAGGACCGAGAAGAAGGGATGCAGAAAGGAGAAAACTTACTATTCAACTCGTGGCGCAGCCCCTGCAGCTGGCTCTTCCATGCTTCTTCATTGGATACATGCTTCTCCTCGAGCAAGCGGAGCCCCTCCAGCTGATTAAAGAGCCCAGCATTGGCTTTTGTCAGCACCTCGCACTCCTGCTCGAGGGCTTTCACCTTGGCATTGGCTGTTGTCTCGGCCTTGGCCTTCTCGGTGATGACTCTGTCCCTCTCGGCACCAAGGTTGATAGCATCCTGGAGTGCCTTCTGCAGCTGGAGTTGTAGCTTCTCCATCTCGGTAGCGTGCTCACTCTGCAGAGCAGCTGATTGGCTTGCCAGTTGCACCTGCACCTCGGCAGGCTTGAGGCAATCTTGATGCTCCTCGGCAAATTTCTTATGATCTTCTGCGGAAAGCAAAAGCACGATCAGCGGAAAAGCAAAAGAAACAGACACAAGGGCGAACCGAGTAGACAGTGGTTTACCTTCAAGCTTCTTGATGGTAGCCTCGCCATTCTCAACAAAGGCACGACAGTTCGCGTGCTCGTCAACCAGGGCTTTCAGTTTCCCTGCGGAGTAGAAATGGTTAACGCAAAAAAGCAGAAGCGGGCGTAAACAAAAAACGCAAGAACCGCGTAGCTAGAAGCGTACCTTCAACTTCGGACAGCCTCATGGTACTGTTCATCACTTCCTTGTCGGCTTCCTCGGCGCTTACTTTCTCTTTCTCCAAGGCAGCAATGCGTCTCTTGGCAATGGCATGATTCCAGAGAAGTTGACGGTGCAAGTTAGTCCGCTTCAGTACGCTGTTCTGAAAAGAGAAAAGAAGATGAATCAGACAAAGAAGTTGAGATTCAACCCGAGAAGACAGTTACTCAAGAGAGTATTTGTCTACTCGGCCAGAATCTCGGGGACTGGGTGATGGCTAAGGAAAAGGAAGACGAGTAGAAAAGAAGAAAAGATGCAACTCGGAAAGGATAAGTTAAGGCTTACCGCGTAGGATTGCTCGAGGTCCTCGACGTTCTTGCGGTGGACAAACATCTTGGCAGCAAGTGTAGCAGAGGTGGTCGAGACGGTCATGGGTTTGCAACCCAAGTCCACCTTGTTCCAATCCTGACGCATATGGTCGATGTCGCCCAGATCGATGCCGTTCCAGTTGGGGTTGCCGAGAACTTTGCTGTCCCACTTGGCGTCGATGAAGCCGATCAGGTCGAGTACTTGCTCGAGGCTCTGGGACGTTATCGCCTGGTCTTGAGCTCCCCGAGAAGCAATGGAGACAGACTTGTCTTGGTTTGGGGCCGGGGGCCTGGAGTCCACTGCCACGGCTTTCCTCCCTCTCTGAAGAGCAAGATTCCGGTCTGTGGGGGAGAAGCCGACCTGGTGCTGTTGGCTAACCTTCACCATGTAATCAGGGTAGCAAGGCTGATCAGCTATAGTAGCGGCGGCAGGAACCGCATTGGGATTGCGGATAACCAGCTGCCTGGATTGGCCAGCTGATGTCGGCGGCGGCATGTCGGCAGCTCTCTTCTTTGCTTTCTCCTTCTGAGCAGTTGGCTTCTCGGAGATTGGCTTCTCGGCCTTCTTTTTCTCGGTGTCTTTCTTCTCAGCCGTCTTCTTCTCAGCTCTCTCCTTCTCGGCTGCCTCCTTCTCGGCAGCATCTTGGGTACTCTTCCTAGTAACCGGCTTGGCTGAAGGGCCGGTTGCAGCTGTGGGTTGTGGCACCAGGGAGGAGTCTGGCTGGGCGCCACCTTGGTCAGTTGGTGGCGCCAGGGACGCGCTGCCTGATGCGCCATCTGGCTGGGCGCTACTCTGCGCGGCGTCTGGTTGCACGTCGCTCAGAGGGTAGAGCCCAGTCGCGTCCTCTACCCGCTGCTCAGCAGCAGGATCTGGCTGGGAGATATCCATTGCATCCACCCGCGCCTGGGACGCAGGATTCTCTTGTTCGGCAGCCCCTGTGGCTGGCTGCTCATGTTCAGCTTCTGGCCGCTCAACGGCGGCGTCGTGGTGCATATCTGTATCTTGGTCTGGGTTCCCCTCGGCGGTGCCGGCCGGAGGGGAAGGTGGCTTCTCTTGGTGAGCAGTGTCATGCGCCTCCTGCTCGGCGCGGGATTGCTGCTCTGGGTCGGTGATTTGGGCATCAGTGCCCTGTGGTTGTGCGTTGGCGGTGGTATTCTCATCATCGTCGAGGTTGATTAAGTTGTCGACGTCGACGGCGGTCTTCTTCTGGGTCTCAGTGGACGCGAGAGCGGCGTCCGCGTTCAAGGGGGCTCTGAAGAGGAAATTGCGTTCAGAAATAGGAAGAGGACAAAGGAAATTGAGAAGAAACAGCGAAGTACAAAATTGGGAATTAACCGAGAAGAAACTTACGCTTTGGTGGAGGGAATCGCTCGTCTTGTTCTCTTCACGACCTTTTTGGTCGTCTTCTCGGATGGTTTCTTCTTCTTGGCGGGGGGCTCTAAGGCGCCACTGCATGTCTGCTTGCGGGTAACAGGAGCGGCGACGGATAGAGGATTGGCCTCAAGGGCTCTCTCGTCCTCATCCTCGTCATCATCCTCAGCGTCTGCAGCATCTATGAAATAGAGAGGAAGAAAAACACTTCAGAAACAGCAGGCAAAAGGCTAGTGTTTCTCGCAGAGAGAAAGCGTGAATTCAGTTACCTTCTAACTCGTCATCAGACCAATCGCGGAGAGACGTTTCGGCAGGCTGCTTCTCTGTCGAAGGGGAATGAGGAAGATTGATCTGATCCACGGTCTCGAGGGAGGCCTGGTCATCTTCTTCTCGGTCGTCTGACCAATTGCCCTCGAAGCGTTCGCAGCTTTCAGCTTTCTGGCGGTCAAGAACCTGAAGAACAGGGAGGTGTCGCGAGTTAACCGAGTAGCACGAAGGCAATATACCCGAATAGGCGTGCAAACAAAAAGCATACTAAGCCTAGGGAAATTTGCTGCATATCCTACTCGGAAAGGCGTGCAAGGATCAAACATATTAAGCCTAAGAATTTCTTCTAAGTATGCTACCCGACAAGGCGTGCAAACATCAAGCATACTAAGCCTAAACAATTCTGATAAGTGCTCTACTCGGTGCGGAATGCAATTGCTAATCGCAGTAGGAAGAGGAGAATATCTACTCGGATTGCATAAACTGGAAGCATAGAAAGGGGAACATACCCGTGGAATCGGCTTCGTGCGGCTGAACGGGGTAAACCCATACTCCCAATCGTCGCGGAGGCCCGTGGTCAGGATGGACCTCGCGTGCTCGGCGACGTCCGCGTTGCTGAGCTCGAACGTGGTCGTTCGAGTGCAATCTCGGGGGCCTCCCAGGTAGCACATTGGATGGGAGCGCTGCTGCAGAGGCAGCACTCGGTTCTTGATCCAGCAGGCGACGGGGTCATCGCTCCTGAGGCCCTCTCCGATTAGCGCAGCGAGCCGCTCCTCCGTCTGCACGGCGTTGCGGTCGTTGGAGGGCCTCGTCTTCCAGTTCTGCCCGGACGGAGCTCGGTTGCTCCAGGCGGGCAGGTTGATGCGGTCCGTCACCGGTCCCCCCCTTCGTGGCGGGGATGTTCTTCACGTAAAGGAAAGATTTCTGCCACATGCGGACGGAATCCAACCCCTTGATGCGAGGGTGGTTGGTTCCCGTCCGCTGCAGCATCATGGCGCTGCCGGTGTCGGTTACCCGACTGCCAGTGGCCGCGCCATCCTTCTTCCCCTAGCTCTGCTGACGAAGATGGAAGTACTTCAGCCATGTCTGTACCGTGGGGCGGACGCTGAGAAAGGCCTCGCACACCACGGTATGATAGGCGAGGAAGACGACCGCATTCGGAGGGAGGTGATGCATCTGAACACCGAAGTGATCCAGGAAAGAGCGGAGAAAATCGGAAGCTGGCAGGCCAAATCCTCGCGCAAAGTGCGCGAGGAATACGACATGCTCGCCCTCCCGCGGGGCCGGAACGATTTCACCGTCGGACGGCAGGCACTGAGCACCAGGAACCAAAGCTGTCAGCGGGAACCTTTCTACGCATGGGTCTCAAGGAGTCTCAGCTACAGAAAAGTTCAACAGTTTTTCATGGGATTGTGCCGGGTCACTCAGCGTGCCCCGAGGGAAAGATCACATTGGAGGTAGCTTTTGGAGAATCGAAGGATAATTACCGAGTCGAGTGGCTTACTTTCGAGGTGGTTAAGTTGCGCAGTCCTTATCACGCGCTATTCGGAAGGCCGGCTTATGCTAAGTTCATGGTCAGGCCGTGTTATGTGTACCTACAGCTAAAAATCCCGGGTCCCAAGCAGACCATCACCATACATGGGAGCCAGGATATAGCAGCTGAGTGCGACGAAGGAGATGCAGCTATGGCGGAGCAAGCTTGCAGAAAAGAGGAACTCAAGTATTACCGGTCTCAAGTAGACCCGGATGACAGAACAGCGTTAAAAAGGCCGAATACTGAAGATGAGAGAGCAAAGTTCAAGGCAACACAGGACACCAAGATTGTCGTGGGATAATCACGGCAGATGTTACCAGGGGTAACTGATCTTGGGGCAAGTCGACACAGGCGTTCGGGAGAGGGTTTAGCTCAAAGGAAGACATGATACAACTTGATCTGACAGCCGGCAATCGAAGTCGCCGGATCTCTGTTCTCGATACAATAACTCGATTAGGGTTTACACTGGATACTCGATACCACTCGATATTGCTAAGGTTCTCAAATCTCTGTGTCAATCTATACCCGAGGGTCGGTTTATATAGTACCCGTACCCCCCCTAACTTACTTTACAAGGCACACCCGGGTCCTACCCAGACACGGCGTGCTAACCCTAACTTTCCTTTACAACACCCACAATCCGGGTCACTAGGCCCACGAGCTTGGGCCTCCACAAACATCTTTATCCCTAGCCGTATCCTGCTCACTGTCTCTGGGCCGGGTTATTCCTCGGATCTTGGCATACCGGGTTAGCATCCCCCCATCAGTAGTCCCCAGAATAGCCTGGGCTTCACGGATCTCCTTGAAGCGCTTGCTATTCCTGAAAAGATATTAATCACACGGGCACATGGAAACCGGGTTAAGATGTTTCAACATCCAGCTAGGCCTTGCTCCTTGGTGGCCATGCGATAATTCAGGTTTTTCCCTCCAAACACCTTGGTTCAAAACTTCTGGATCCAAATCATAGTAGCAACGCCAAGATCCTATGCTTGACAGTTAATCCCATCATCGCGGAACGAATCCCCTTCTTTCTTTATCCGGATGCTTTACTCAATACTGGGCGCATATCTCGCAAGAACTTTAAATTAATAGCCGTTTTACCCCCACAATTCCCGGCCTCCACTCACCGAACCGGGCTTATCCAGTCGCACTATAAAAAAGCTCCTTAGGAATGACTCGAACCCTAACGGCTCATTTCCCCCACTCCATTCCTTTCTCCTCTTGAGCTCTCTTTCTTCCTGAGCGCCACCACGGACCTTCCACGCACGTCACCGGAACCCATTGCCCGAAGGCTACGCTCCGCCACCGGTCGCTCCGCGCCACCGCCAAGATCCGCCGGCGAATTCTCATCCGGCCCGCCAAGAACGGCGAAAGGACACCAGGCCTGCGCCATCTGCCTCCGCAAGGCCTCCCTCGGATCTCCTCCGGTAAGCCTTTTGCGTTCATCAACTTCCCCTCGCAACCTCTGATTTTTTTCCTCAGATTAGATCTAGATCCGTCCGCCTCAGATTTCTTGGCTAGACCGGATTAGGCTACCCATAGTCTCTTTTAGTTCGCACAAAGAATAAAGCGCATACTCCAACCAACTCGCCTACTGCCCACAATCATTACCTTCGCCACGAATTTGAAAATAAAACTTCAAATCTAGGCTCGTACTGCCCAAGATTTCCGCCCCTGCATCAGTCACTCGGCTGGACTGCTTCTTTTTAATCCCCTTTATCCACATTTGGCGCTTAAGCCACTGCCCATCGTTTTCAAAAAGCTCCTTTATCATTTAGACCCCATAAATTTCTCCATAATACGCGATACCCGGAACTTCCGAGCTTGACTCTACGGGCTAACACCCGGATCTCCTGCCATACCTCAATACCATCCGGCTGATACCTGACCGTTTCATAACTTCCATGTCTTAATCTTCTTCTTATTTGATGCCTTGCAGGTCAACCGCATGGCTCCCAAGAAACAGGTGAAAACCCCAACCAAGACTAAAGCCACCAACACCATTTCCGCCAACTGGGGGCGGTCGATGGTCACGAAGGCCAAGTTGGAGGAGCTAGTGGAGCTGGGAGTTCTCCCTCCTCAGGAGGATATCCAATGGAGGGTGCCGGGTAAGGAGACCCGGCCCACCCCTACAAAAGACGAGGTAATCTGCTTCGTGGAACATGTGACCCGGGGTTTTCGCCCACCCGGTCATCCTTTTTTCCGTGACATTCTTAGTCACTATGGCCTTCGCGTCTTCGACATCGGGCCCAATTCCGTGCTAAATATTACCCACTTTATTGTCCTTTCTGAATCCTATTTATGCACTCCACCAAACCTAGCTCTTTTTATCGAGCTTTATCAATGCAAACCATGCCGCGAAAGCGGTGATGGGGCGCTTCTCACTTGCGGCGGGGTTTCGATCCAGCGCCGCAAGAACTCTCCGATGCCATCCCTCACCCTTAATTCTCATGTCAAACACTGGCAGCTTTCTTATTTCTACTGCCAGGACACTTCCCCATCCGGCCAAAAGAAACTGCCGGGTTATTCTGATGGTCTTCTTGATATCTCTGATAAATTTAGTGCCTTTGCCCCTGACTCAGATAGGGAGGCAATCCAACCTCTGCTATACAAACTCGCCACTCTTAGAGCCCAGGGCCTCATTGGGCTCAACCTAGTGAAGACCTGGGTCGACTTCAGAATTCAACCTAACTCCATCCGCACAAAGCTGATGTGCGAGTATTCTGGGGAACCTTCTGATCCACTACGATACTCTGACAACATCTTCGCAGTCGGCGACACTCTCAAGACCATCAAGGGTTTTCTTACAGAGAAGCTCGAGGTAATCCGGAACATATCCGGGTTAGAGCCCTTCACACTTGAAAACCCGGCCCCCCAGGTAAAAACCCGACTCTGACGCCTTTACTTTCGCTCTTTCCACTTGATGCAACTGATAACCCGTACTTTAACGCCTTTCAGGATGATGACGACTTTTGGAACACAATACCCCCCTAGCTCCGAAGGTCCAGAGGAGCAAGAAGCTGTTCACTCAGACGAAGGTACTCTCTGAGTTTTACTTGACTCGTTTGAACTCACCGTAACCCCTTTATTTCCAACCGTAACCTTGATGACATTCAGAACAAGAAGATGACGAGGAAGAAGATTCGGACGGCAAGGTAGAATCTGCCAGTGATGAGGAAGAACCGGAGCCGGCAACCAAAGCCGGATCTAAAAGAAAAGCTCAAGGAGCCACCTCCAAGGTTTCATCCCCCTTCACACATTCACTTTATATTACCGTAATGATATTCTTGAACCTTTCTTGACGTTATTCCACTGGTCAATCTTGAAGGGGTCGCCCACGCCTAAGCGCAGGTCGACTCGAAATCACCCGGGTAACGACGCCCTTAACCCGGGTTCTTCACCGCTCCCCACTCGGCAAGCTGGTACTTGCTCTATCTTTTCTTGGTTAGCACGGTTTCCTCAAAGCATTCTCGCATAATATTTAACTTGACATTTTCCAGCCTCCCCCAGGTCTGACGATGGATTTCCTTGTGACTTTGCGGTGAATGCCGGGTAAAATCCCCTTCCAGATACTTTCCGATACTTCGTCATCTTTTCCTGACTGCATATTTAGCTGCTTTGTAATAACATCTACAGGGCCACGGTCGCTGTCAGCGATCAAGAGGATTCGGAAGATAAGGGCCCGGGTAAGGGGAACCCAGCTGATAAAACTGCAACCGCGTCTGACGATGAAGAACAAACATCACCGACTAAACCGGACCAGCAGGAAACCGAATATCCAATTGCTTCTCATGCTAGCAAGAGAAAGACCACCGCCTTAGGTGCAGAAGGAGTGTCGGATTCCAACGTGCAAATGACCCGGGTTCCACCTCCTTCGAAGAAGAAAACCTCTTCTAGGAAATTCCAAGGACCCGGGTCCTCTGACACGACTAAAGATACTTTCGAACAATTGATGGACAAGCTTCTCACCATGAAGGCTTCGGAGAGCGAGACTTTAGAGCGCATGGCTGCAGAGCACCAGGTAAGAGCGCTTGTTATCTTATATTCCCTATCTAGTCCCCAAGTTCCGAGTATAACTTGCAAAAGTTATGCTTGGTACTTCTCACCATATTTTTCTTGCCATAACACTCAACTGGTTCTTGCACCCTTTTACACTTACAGGCGCATGTAACTCGGTCTGATGAAACCTTGCTGAAGACTGAACAGCTCCTTCTTGCCGAGATAAAACGCCGAGAAATCCTTGAGGATAATATGAAAACTTTGAAGAAGGATGTCTCCAAATACAAGGAGAAGTGCCTCGCCGCTCAGGCCGATTTGAAGAAGTTGTCGGATCAAGTCTCCGATACTTATCAGATCTTACTTAGTAAGTGTTTGCCTGCCGGCTAAGTTTTTGCCTGCCGACTAACTTTTGCCTGCCGACTAATTTTTGCCTGCCGACTAATTTCATACCCGGCTGCTACTGATACGTTCTTGCTTCTGTTTCCACTATAGGTGCGAACCTTGCAGCTCCAGAGGAAGATGCTATTGTCAAGGTTAGGACCCTGAAGACTGTGCTCCGGACTTTCTTTGCCGGCACCAAATTTATATTGAATGCCATTAATTGGCCCACGGAAGCCTATCCGGGTGAAGAGAACCTTGTCCAAGCCTGCTCCACTGTACCCGGATGGATTGAACTCTGGAAGCGTTCGTCCTGCCGTACTGGTATAGTGCGGGCTTTGACCTTGGCCAAAGCCTACTTTCCGAAGCTTGACCCGGCGAAGATAATCTCCGGGTTTCCTGAGTTCAAGGCGGATGGCGCCAAATTTACGCCTAAGGATTTCAAGGCCATTCAGTCGGCTGTGCGCCCCTCTGCCACCACTCTAGCCGATAGCTTGAACCTTAATACACTAATGGCTGCGTATGACGCTGATGACAAGATTATCACAGAGGAAGCACCCCCGCCCGTTGACCTCTTGGAGAAGTGGGCTGATTACTCAGCTAAGAAGAAGGAGGCAACTTCGAAGAGGGAGGCCGACTTAAAATCAGGGCCGTCCGCCTCTACACCGTCCGTCCTTCCTCCTATCCGCCCTGGCGCGGTGAGTCCGGGTGGCTCTGCCAAAAAAGCTAAGAAGCAGGTCCAGGAGCAAGACCCGGAAGATCGCGCTCAGGAGGCCGAGTAGAGTAAGGATGTCATAATACCTTAGTCACATGGGATCTTTTTGTTTGAGCTATTTTATTCTGTTAATGGTGCGCCTGTGCACTTCTGATACCGATGCAAAAGCTTGTAATATACTTCTATTTGGTGACATATTTTCGCGGCTTTCCTAGCCTTTTGATAATCATACTTTTTGCTGTTCTTCTGAACTTGTTCTTGATACCCATCTCTCTTTTTAGCTCCCTTCATAAGACTCGTTTTTTTCGAGACCAGGGGCTTTGATAAGTGAAATTCTCTTGAAGTTCCCAAGACTCGGATGATAGGGCCGTTTTGAACCTTGGTATCAAAGTGGTTTGTTTCTGTTACGAAGTCCCCAGTCCCCATGACCCAAAGGACGAGTCATGAGGGTGTGGCCTTTCTCAGAGGACAAATCATTCCCTACCAAGGCAAAACCCTAAAACCATCTCATGTAAATACTGAAGTTATGCTTGATAATCACTGAGTTTCCGGCTTATCAGCCTTGTACTCTGCATAAACTTGTGGTTTAGATGACCCTTTTGACTATCTTATACTATAAGCCGGCTTTCGCGTGGATACCATGTTGTTACATCCATACGAGAACAGTGTCAGGCAAGTCCCATTGGGCTCCATGGCTGATTGTACTCGTAAGCGAACGAATCATGCCACTTTAGTGCGAGTCACATCAAGCTTAAGTAAGATAAGTCAAGAAAAATTGGCTTCTTTGCCCAGTCATAAGATTGCAGCCGTGCTCGTTTGCGAGGAATCGGCCCTTATAACTTATAGCTATCTATGCCGGGTCATTCGGGTTAGTGGTTGGTTACCTGAGCAACCAACCCCCAAGACCTACATGCAATCGATGCTTTTGATGATACTGAATTATCGATGTCGCATAGATACTACTTACTTGTGATAAAGGCGAAAAGCCATAGGACTTGATAACCATCTCTTTATTGATACAGAAATTTTGGGTCAGCAGGCCGCCTCATTAAAAACCTTCCAGTCCCCTTAGGTACCCTGGGTAGGAAAAGAGCGCGTCTGAAACCTGCCGCCCGTTACATTACTCAGTTCTTTGTAAGCACTGGTCCTGATCCGGCTTGACCAATGCACATCCTCCATAAGTTGAACTTTTTCCTGATGAGTACCGGGTTTGCCAGCCAACCCGGGTGGGGTGTCTCCATGACTTTGCTGGTTGTTGGCGGCCGTGTAACTTCTTCCTTTACAGCAGACTGCTTGGGAGAGTCAACTTCGATTAAGGCCACCATTTTAGCATCTTGCGTGACCTTGGACTTTTCTTTTTCGCCTTCAGTACTTGGCTTCTTTGATGTAGTTCTGTCCTCCGGGTCTGCTTGAGACCGATAGTGCTTGAGTTCTTCCTTTCTGCAAGCTTGCTCGGCCATTGCTGCATCTCCTTCATCGCATTCAGCGGCTATGTCTCGATTTCCGTGTATGGTTATAGTCTTCTTGGGACCCGGGATTTTTAGCTGTAGATATACATAACACGGCCTAGCCATGAATTTGGCATAAGCCGGCCTTCCAAACAGCGCGTGATAGGGGCTGCGTAATTTCACTACCTCAAAGGTGAGCCACTCAATTCGATAGTTATCCTTTGATTCTCCGAAAGCTACCTCTAGTGCGATTTTTCCCTCGGGGCATGCTGAATGACCCGGCACTATTCCATGAAAAACTGTTGAGCTTTTTTGCAGTTGAGATTCCTTGAGACCCATGCGTAGGAAGGTTTCCCAATACAGTATATTGATGCTGCTTCCACCATCCATTAAAACCTTCTTTAGCTCGTACCCATTAACTTGCGGTGCGACTACTAGTGCCAAGACTCCTGGGTGTTCCACTCTTTCTGGGTGATCCCTTCTGCTCCATGTTACCTCCTGTTCCGACCATCTCAAGTATCTCGGGACGGCTAACGAAACTGAGTTGACTGCTTGCTTCAGTATCTTTTTGTCCTTGTTAGATCCTCCTGTGGTATGCACATGATATTGACCCAATTGTTTGGGGTTAGCCTGGAAGCCTCCAGCTCCCCCTTGGTTGTTGCCCTGGTTTCCAGCTGCCGGGTTTCCGGCTGGGGGTGGTCCATTGCCAGGGTTTCCACCCGGACCTGGCCCTCCTCCTCGACCTGTACCTCGCATAGCCCTGTTTACTTCTTCGTTTTTCCATCTTTGCAAGTCGGCGCACTGCTCCAAGGAGTGGTTAGCCGGCCTGCCGTTCCTGCTGTGTTTTGGGCACGCCATTCTGAAGATGTCCCAACTATTACTCGGCCGGGGCGGCCCTTGGTAGTTTCCTCCGTTGTGATTCCCAGTATTGAAATTTCCTTCTGCTCTGGGTCTTGAAGACCCGGCTTCTGTATTGGCGACAAACTCGGAGCCTCCTTCGAAGGGACGCTTGTTCTGACTACTTCCATTGTTTCCTGACGCTGTTCCGTTGCCGGTTCTTCCATTACCGCTTGTGTTTGCTTTTGTCTTCTTGTCATCAGCTTCTTCTTCTGTGGTATCTGTCGCAGCGTGTTTGTTGCACGCATCCATCAATTCTCCCATTGTGACTTCTGACGCATTTCGACTGGACTTCATGCGAGTTAACTTTTGCACTAAAGGTATATACTTGCATGTTTTTGCCATGGCTTGTAGCGCATCCTTGGGCTGGATGTCTGTGGATGAGTGAAGTATCTCCATAACCCGGCGCACCCAACTGCGCGCTGATTCTCCCTTCTTTTGGACGCATCGCTCTAGATCATCAATGGTGAATAATTTCCTGCAGGTTCCGTGAAAGTGCTTGATAAACGCGGTCTTCAATTCCTCCCAAGACTTGATCGATCCCTCTGGTAGATTGGTGAACCACAATTTTGCTGCTCCTTCAGACATCATCAGATACATGAATTTGGCTTGGAGGTTCTCGGACGCGTTGCGGATTGACATTGCCATCTCGTAACTGCTTAGCCACGTTTCGGGATCCATGGTTGGCTCATAATTCACTACTTTCCCTGGCTCTTTGAACTTTTCCGGGTAAGGTTCAGCTCTAATATTGTCCGAGAGACACTTGGGCCCCGCAAGAATGATTGAAGCCGGCCTTGCCCTGGAAACGTGTGACGCCGCGGGGGGCGCGTCTGGGCGCTGTGCTGCGGGAGGCCCATGCGCTGCAGACCCGGCCGCGGCCCTCCGAGCCCTAGAACTGTCCACGACGGCTTGTGCTGCTGATACTGCCTGGGCGCGGGGAGGAGGCGGCATTTGCTGCTGCTCTTCCCTCCGCCGTGCCGAACTCGTTTGTAAATTCCCTTGCTGCTGGCTGACATATGGCGTCCCGTGCATTCCGCTTCTGTGATCCGGGTAATTGGCTTGCTGCGCCACCGCAGTGTGCAACAGCTCGATGGCTTGCCGAGTCTTCTCTGCATGGGGCGACTCTCCCACAGGTATTTGATTCAATGCGAGTGTCGCCGCATATACGTTGTCCATAGGATTGTTGTAGTGGTCGGCCGGCGTGCGGAATCGTGATGGTGGCGGCGGCAGTAGATCGTTGCCGGTTGTGACTCTAGTTTGCGGTGGGGGTAACCCGGTCCGTTCATTCGCCGGACGTGTCGCTGCTGTTGTCTGTTGGGGTGCGGTTCCCTGGTTCACCACTGGTATCGGTTGATCCTGAGGCGTGATGAACAAATTAGCCGGATTAATAACCCCGCCCGTTGCTGGCAACCTGGTGTGGTGCCTTTGATGTATCCTGGACGTTTCCTCTCGAAGCCGGGTTTCCAACGCGTCTAGCTCGCGCCGCCGGGTGGCCATCCCCTGTCTATCTGCTTCCACTTGCCTTCTTTGCTGTTCCAATGCACGACGAGCCACGTCCAGATCTCTAACACGCTCTGCCGCGTTTTCTGGGGTGATAACAGTGGCGAGGACTGTAGGATCCAAGATCAAATTATTATCGAACAGGGCCGGGTGACGCGGATTCGAGGGACCCGCCCCTGGTGTCCGATTGGCTTGAAACCCGAACATGTTGGCGTGTTGCTCCTCATCTGCCGCGCGACTGGTGACCGATGCTGACTCTCCATCGACCCGGGTCAAGACCGGGTCTCCGTTAACCGCGCCCTGTTGCTGGGCCACTGCCCCGACTGGTGCCGCGGCTGTGTTTCCTTGGTTAGCCGCGGGGGCTGCATAGACTGCAACTCGGCGCGCGATATCCGGTGTAAATTCAGGCTGTTCCTCTTCACCGTTCTCCTCATACCGGTTTTCCAGTAGATCCAGGATAGACCCGGTGTCATCTTCTCCTTGGACCCGGTCGCGTGGGGTCCGTGCCGGCTCCTCCGGCTGTTCCCACTCCGCGATGGGTTCTTCTGCTGGATATGTCGTTCCCGTTGATTCTTCATCATCTGATCGGATAGACGTGGCTTCTCCTGGCATAGAATCAGATCCAACGTTGTCAGGGACCGAATTGGAAGCACATACCATACCGATGAAGACGTTGATCCGGCCGATTGTTATGACGGATCCGGTTTCGAGGTGATCCGACTCCGGCCCCCAGCCGGAATCGTCCACCACCTTTTCTCCTTCGTGGTCGATGTAGATCTCCCCGATGACAAGATTCTCCATGCCCTTCCGAGCTTCTCCCGTGATGTAGACACCTTTGGACGCAGGCCCCACGGTGGGCGCCAACTGTCGTGGGATAATCACGGCAGATGTTACCAGGGGTAACTGATCTTGGGGCAAGTCGACACAGGCGTTCGGGAGAGGGTTTAGCTCAAAGGAAGACATGATACAACTTGATCTGACAGCCGGCAATCGAAGTCGCCGGATCTCTGTTCTCGATACAATAACTCGATTAGGGTTTACACTGGATACTCGATACCACTCGATATTGCTAAGGTTCTCAAATCTCTGTGTCAATCTATACCCGAGGGTCGGTTTATATAGTACCCGTACCCCCCCCCCCCCCTAACTTACTTTACAAGGCACACCCGGGTCCTACCCAGACACGGCGTGCTAACCCTAACTTTCCTTTACAACACCCACAATCCGGGTCACTAGGCCCACGAGCTTGGGCCTCCACAAACATCTTTATCCCTAGCCGTATCCTGCTCACTGTCTCTGGGCCGGGTTATTCCTCGGATCTTGGCATACCGGGTTAGCATCCCCCCATCAAAGATGGTAGCTTTTGTCGAGGGTGATCCCTCTAAGCAATTTGCTATAGGATCTAACTTGGACAGCGAGCAGGAGAAAGCACTTGTGGAGTTCATTCATTCAAATCAGGATGTGTTCGCCTGGACGCCTAGCGATATGCCGGGTGTCGGGGGGTTACCCCCGAGTAGGGTAAAGACAAGTGGTAAAAGCAACTATCAGAAGAGAGGTTTGGTCGAGTAGCCGCCTACCCGGTACTTGCTACCCGGTCGACTGCTACTCGGTCTCACCTCAAAGATGACCAGAAGAAAGAATCAATCAAGTTCTGTCCATTCGAGTAGAAGAGTTGGCCCGAGTAAAACTGGCGGGAACCTACTCGGGCCAGAAAGTCAAAGGAGCCGTTCTGACACAGGATCCCGCGTATCCTGGGTCCGTACTTGGCACTATTCGAACTACTGTTCATCTGGGACCGGCCTGCCTGACAGTGACAGCATGGAAGCAGGCGGTCGCAGGATAAGGGGGCCCCAGTCTGTGTTTGGCACAGTGATACCAGTCTTTCCCCTTGGTTTTGCCCAACGACTTTCCGGATGCAGCCAAGGTTAGGAACCAAAGCTGTCAGCGGGAACCCGGAAGAAGGACGATGTGCACACTATGTCGACACTTGTCCATGTTTGGACGTATCCGGCTGGGCACCGGGTATATAAGGTGCCCCGCCGCCTCCTGCGTGAGGGATCGCATGATCGAACACATGGTGACCTAATTCCTGACCTAGTTCATCACGTAGAGAGAAGAGTGGCTACTCGGTAGCAAGAACATTGTACTGTGGCTACTCGGTGAGACACCAGAATACATAGAGAAAGGCAGGAGTAGGGGTTTTACCTCCTCACGAGGGCCCTGAACCTGGGTAGATCGTGTTGTTTGCAGTGTTTACTTCGTACCTCACGCGGCTACTCGTCGCGTGATCCCTCCCCGAGCACCTCCAGCGTCCTTCGTCCCCACATCTTTAGCCATCCCATGGCATCTGCCGTGACACCACCACGACACCGGGTATCCCCACAGAGTTGGCAGAGCACAGTTTGCACGTCGATCCCAAGTCTAGACCCGTGAAGCAGGGCTTGAGAAAGATGAATGAGGAAAGAAGGAAAGCTATAGGAGAAGAAATTGCTCGGCTGCTGACAGCCGGCTTTATCATGGAAGTGTTTCACCCGGACTGGTTAGCAAATCCGGTTCTCGTGATGAAAAAGACCAATGAGTGGAGGATGTGCATTTATTACACGAGTCTCAACAAGCATTGCCCAAAGGATCCGTTTGCGCTACCAAGGATAGATCAGATCATAGATGCAGTAGCTGGAAGCGACCTATTATGTTTCCTGGACGCATATTCCGGGTATCATCAAATCAAGCTCAAGAAGGAGGATTGGGAGAAAACATCATTCATAACCCCTTTTGGGGACTTTTGTTACAAGACCATGACATTTGGATTGAAGAACGCTGGCGCAACCTATCAACGGTGTATTCAGAAGTGCTTCGAGGACCAAATTGGACGCGACATACATGCTTATGTAGACGATGTGGTGATCAAGACCAGAAAGGCGGAGACATTTATTGATGATCTAAAGGAAACGTTCAAGAACTTGAGAAGATATCAGATGAAACTCAACCCGACAAAGTGTGTTTTTGGAGTCCCAGCCAGGAAATTACTCGGCTTTATCGTTTCTGAGAGAGGAATTGAGGCAAATCCGGACAAAATCAAAGCTATCCAGAGTCTGAAAAAGCCGGAAAATTTGAAACATGTTCAGAAGCTCACAGGGTGCGTAGCAGCGCTCAGCCGGTTTATATCCAGACTCGGAGAAAAGGCAATACCCTTGTACCGGCTCTTGAAAAAAATCTGATAAATTCGTATGGGATCAAGAGGCGGACGAGGCGTTCGAGGCACTAAAAAAGCAGCTATTTGAGGCACCAGTCCTAGCAGCTCCGGGTCCTAAAGAGCCTATGTTACTATACGTTGCAGCAGGGCCCCGGGCGGTTAGAGCAGTGGTTGTTGTCGAGCGAAAAGAAGATGGAAAAGAATACCCAGTCCAGAGGCCCATTGGCAAAAGCTGGTTTTCGAGGTCTTCATGGCCAGCCGGAAATTGAAGCCATATTTTCAGGAACACCCCATAACAGTGTTTAGTTCTATACCAATGTCGGATATCATCAGAAACTCGGATGCAACAGGTAGAATAGCCAAGTGGGCGATCGAGATGGGGGATTATCATATCAACTACGAGCCAAGGTCAGCAATCAAGTCTCAAGCTCTAGTCGATTTTATTAATGATTGGACACACACATGCATGTCCACCATGGCTCCAAACTCCGAGTCTTGGATCATGCACTTTGATGGCTCCAAGCAATACGAGGGGTCAGGAGCTGAGTGGTGCTAACATCACCCAAAGGAGACAAGTTGAGCTACGTGCTGCAGATTCACTTTGATTGTTCCAACAACGTGGCCGAGTATGAGGCCTTATTGCACGGCTTAAAGGTAGCCAAGGAGATGAACATTAAGTGGATACGATGCTTTGGAGATTCGGACCTTGTGGTACAGCAGGTCTCAGGAACTTGGGATAGAAAAGATGCAACTATGGCAGCATACCGCAGAGAGGTTGATAGAGTTGCCGGATGTTTTTCCGGGTATGAGGTGGAGCACATAGACAGAAGAAAAAACGAGGCAGCAGATGCACTCGCCAGACTCGGCTCGCGCAGAGAGCCGGTTCCACCTAATGTTTTCCTGGATGAACTATGGCGACCATCAGTTAAAACCGAGTCTGAGGAAGAACTGGCAAATCAAGACCCGGATTTGGAGCTCGTGGCCACAGTACGTGCTGTTCCCGAGTGGACAGAGCCGTTCCTGGCCTACTTATCACGGGGCGAGTTACCACAGCAGGAGATATTAGCACGACAAGTTCTGAGGCAAGCAAAAGGATATTCTATCATCAATGGGGAGTTATACAAGAGAAGTGCAGCAGGAGTCTTTTTGCGCTGTGTAGCACCAGAAGAAGGCCGACAGATCCTCAAGGAAATCCATGAAGGTGATTTTGAGCATCATGCATCCACAAGATCCCTTGTGGCCAAAGCTTATCGACATGGTTTTTTCTGGCTCACGGCCCTAGCAGACGCGGAGCGATTGGTGGCAAGGTGTGACGGATGTCAAAGGTACGCTCGTCAAATCCATGTGCCGGCTATGGAACTACGGACCATCCCGTTAACCTGGTCGATCGCTGTTTGGGGTATGGACACGGTTGGCCCCTTTCACATGTCACCTTGCAAAAAGACACATCTCTTGGTGGCCATTGATAAGTTTACCAAGTGGGTTGAGGTTATGCCAGTTACCAACTGTGAAGCAATTACAGCACTCAAGTTCTTGAAAAAGATTATCCATCGGTTCGGGTATCCCCATAGCATAATTACCGACAATGGAACCAACATGTCCCTTGGCGAGATGGAGAAATTCTGTGGTAACAATGGAATCCGGCTTGACATAGCTTCAGTGGCCCATCCACAGGCTAATGGACAAGTGGAGAGGGCAAATCAAGAGTTGCTTCGCGGATTAAAGCCACGATTGCGAGTTCCGTGTGTCAGAGCCGCTGGTGCATGGGTCGAAGAATTACCTGCAGTGGTTTGGGTATCAACACAACACCTAACAGATCCACTCAGATGACACTGTTTTTCATGGTTTATGGTGCAGAGGCGGTGTTGCCGAGTGATATCATCCACGACTCGCCTCGAGTGTCGGCTTACGTCGAGGTGGAGAACGAAAAGACCCGGCAGGACGCCGTGGATATGCTAGAAGAAGAAAGGGAGCAAGCACTGGAAAGATCAGCCATATATAAGCAGGATCTGCGCAGATATCATAGCCGGCGCGTGAAACCCCGGGTCTTCCAGGAAGGAGACCTGGTTCTGCGCCTGGTACAGTCAAAGGAAGGAAAACACAAGTTATCACCGCCATGGGAAGGACCGTTTATCATAAGCCGGAATTTGCACAATGGATCATATTACTTGATAGATGCAAGGGAAGAGTCGGCTACGGTTAACGACACCGCTCATTCCACTTCATCTATGCAAGAGAGAGAAAGACCATGGAACGTAGCTCAGCTGCGTCCCTACTATACCTAGTATAGAATAAGACTCACAAGAGGAATTACACGATGTAACAGGCAGCAGGTTTCAGACGCACTCTTTTCCTATCCAGGGTACCTAAGGGGACTGGAGGGTTTTTAATGAGGCGGCCTGCTGACCTAACTTTCTCGTATCAATAAAGAGATGGTTAAGCAATATATCTTTTTTACATGTTTTATCAAGCTTTATTTTTCTGTCATATTTTTTACTTTTCTTCCAGGTAAGTATTATTTATTGTTTTTAGTACATTAGTTTCTTTAGTATGGTGCATATAATTAGGTCCTGAGGGCTGGTTGCTTGAATAGCACAGTTACAAACTCAAAGACCCGGCCACGATGCCTATGAGTTATAAGGGCCGATTACTCGCAAACGAGTACGGCTGCAATCTTATAACCGGACAAAGGAGCCAAATTTCTTGACTTTTCTTACTTAAGCTCGATGTGACTCGCACTAAAGTGGCATGCTTTGCTCGCTTACGATTACAATCAGCCATGATGCCCAATGGGACTTGCCTGACCCTGTTTTCGTACAGATGTAACAACATGATATCCACGCGAAAGCCGGCTTACAGTACAAGAGAGCCAAAAGGATCATCTAAACCACAAGTTATGCAGAGTACAAGGTTAATAGCCGGAAACTCAAAGTTTATTAAGCATAACTTCAAAACCTATGTGAAACGGCTCTGGGTTCTGGGCTTAGCAGAAACTTGTTTTCTTTGAAAGACCTCACATCCCTAGACTCGGAATTTCGGGCCTTGGGGACTGGGGATTTTGAAAAAATAGGCAAGTTATCTAGCTATTAAGCACAAAAACCCAAAAATCCGAGTCTTGGGGACTTGGGGACTTAGAGAAAAGTTCACCTGTCGAAACCCACGAGACCCGGAAACCGAGTCTCACAAAAGGAACCATAAAGAAAGTCGGAGTATCAAGAGTAAATAAGCTCAAAGGCAAATAGATATCGAATTCATCCAAGGGCCAGAAGGGCCAAGAAAGCTATTAAACTTTCATAATGTATTCACATGATGCGATGGTAGTGTCAAAAGCGCACATGTGCACTATTAAAAGAATATCTGTTTTTACAAGGGCATCGAACGAACAAGGTATTAGGATGGCATCAGATAATAATTTACTCGGCCTCCTGGGTCGGGTCCACATCCTTACCCTTGCCCTCCGAGTCTTGGTCTTGGGTTTGCTCCTTAGAAGCGTTCCCAGCATCATCATCCGGTTTTTCAGCATCAGGACGAACAGGCGGACGGACAGCTGGCGTAGAGGAAGTTGGTGCTGATTGCAAGTCGGTTTCCCTCTTTGTGGCTTCCTCCCTCCTCTTGATCGAGTCAGCATTCCACTTTTCCAAAATGTCGAATGGCACGGGCGTGTCTTCATTCACAGTTTTGTCCTCAGCGTTGTATGGAGACATAAACCTACTCAAGTCCATACTATCGGCAAGAGTGGTTGCCGAGTGACGTACCTCGGTTTGTACGGCCTTGAAGTCCTTGGGGGAAAACCTCGAGCCATCTGCCTTGAATTCTGGAAACCCGGCCACCACCGTTGCCGGCTCAAGCTTCGGAAAGTAAGCTTTCGCCAGCATAAGTCCCCGGGTCATCCCAACCCGGCATGCCGAGCGTTTCCAGAGCTCAATCCATGCAGGGACAGTAGAACATGCATGGATCAGGGTCTCCATACCCGGATAGAGTTCAGTCGGCCACTGAATGGCATCTAGGATCCATTTAGTGCCGGCGCAGAACCTCCGGAGGACATTCTTCAAATTCTTTACCTTTTGAATATCATCTTCTTCTGAGGGCGCAAGGTTGGAAGCTGCAATACAAACAACAAAGGTTACATCAAAGTATTCCGGGTATCATGTATCAAGAAAACAAGAAACCAAGACACGAACCAGTAAGTAACGAAATCTCACCAACGAGGACACGATAAGTGTCGGCAACTTGAGCTGATAGCTTCTTCAGCGCATCCTGAGCAGTGGTGTATTTCTCCTTGTATTTCGTGACATCTTTCTTCAAGGCTGCCACCTCGGACTCAAGTGCTTCTCTTAGCTTTAACTCGGTGTCCAGGAGTTGATTGGTCTTGGCCAAAATCTCCTCGGACCGAGACGCCTGCGCCTAAAAGAATGGAAAGTTAAACATTAGTCGGATATCGCAATCGGCCGAGTATTCAAAGGAGTACTGAGTGTAACTTCGACAAGTTATACTCGGAACTTGGGGACTAGGTGGACACTATGAGATATCAGCTAACGTACCTGATGTTCCACGGCCATGCACTCTAACAGGCTGCTCTCTGAGGCCTTCATGGCGAGGAGGGCGCTCATCATTTGGTCGAAGGAATGGTTGCCCAAATTGGAAGACCCGGGGTCTTGATAACTCGGAGTGGAGGTTTTCTCCTTGGCAGGGGAAGGCACCCGAGTCGTCCGGATGTCGGAGTTCGGTGCGCCTCCTCCCGTGCCCAAGACTGCGGCCTCTTCCTCCTCGCGTGCATGTGAGGCCATCGGGTACTCGGCTTCCTGATCAGCCGGATGTGTTGGTGGCACTTGTTGTTCTTCTTCGCCGCCAGCTGCAGCTGTCATATCATCAATCGGGTTCTCCTTACCCGGATCATCGGTCTCCATATTTTCCTGGTCACTGATAGTGACCGTGGCTCTGTGGACAGTATAAGTAAGCGGTCAGCATGCAACCGGAGAAAATTATGGAAAAGTGATAGAACATCAGGAGAAGAGCTTTACCCGGGATTCACCGTGAAATCCGAGGGGAACGTGTTGCTGGACCCGGATGAAGCTGATAAATATCGAGAAAAGTAAGACATGGAGCTGCCCTACTAAAGGATGATTCGGAAAGGAAAAACTTCGATATCTGGGAAAAGATTGAAAAATACCAGCGCGTCGAGGAGGGGATGATGGAATACCCGGGTTAAGTGCGGATTCACCCGGAAAGTTCCGAGTCAGTCTGCGCTTGGTCACGGGTGGATCCTTCAAATACGGCCAGTTGGATAACTCTCGGTTTAGCTCGCGCATGTTAGCAAAGGAGTATGGTTTAGAAGCAAGGGAGCGGTATGGAACCTTAAAGACGACCCCTCGGGGTTTCCTCTTTGATCCGACCTTGACTGCCGGCTCAACTTCATCTTCATCGCTTTGTGTTTCTATCCCGCCTTCCGGGTCTTCTTCTTCGTCCTTGTCCTCCAGCCCTGAAAGTTATCAAGACATACAGTCGGAAAAATGGGGAATGTATAGCAGCAAGCTCGCAGAAGTTGAGTAAGAACCGGAACGTACCTTCCTCCGAGTCAACTGCGTCCTCTTCCTCCTCCGGATTTTCGGAGTTGGGGAGAGTTTCGATGCTCCAAAAGATGTCATCAGCCTAAGATTAAAGCACAAGGGTAAGAATCAGCAGTCATATCAAGCGAAAGCATGAAAGTGAAAATATAAGAGCCGGATTTTACCTCGGGAGCTGGATTCTCGCGCGTAAAGGGGTCTAACCCGGCTATGTTCTGGATCACGTCCAACTTCTCTGTCAAGAATCCCTTGATGGTCTTGTTGGTGTCACCGGCCGGGTAATTCTTAGACGAATATCGAAGAGAATCCGTAGAGTGCCCCGAGTATTCACACATCAATTTCAAGCGGATAGAATTGGGCTGAATGCGGAAGTTCACCCAGGTCTTGACCAAGTTAAGCCCAAGGAGGCCCTGGGCCGAGAGAACGGCTATCTTAGCTAAGAGAGGCTGGATTGCTTTCCTATCCGACTCAGGGGGAAATCGTTGAATGTGTCGGAGAGATCTAAGAGACCCTCCGAGTAACCCGGCAATTTCCTTTCGCCGGGTGGGGAGGTGTCTCGGCAATAGAAGAAGGACAATTGCCAATGCTTAACGTGGGAATTTAAGTTAAGAGTCGGCATTGGTGAGTTCTTGCGGTGCTGGATGGAAACCCCGACGCAAGCAAGAAGCGCCCCGTCACCGCTTTCGCGGCACGGTTTGCATTGGAAAAGTTCAATGAAAAGAGCCAGATTTGGCGCAATGCACAAATAAGACTCGCAAAGGACGATAAAATGGGTAATGTTCAACATAGAGTTAGGCCCTATGTCGAACACCCGGAGGCCATAGTGGCTCAAGACCTCGCGGAAAAAACGATGACCCGGAGGGAGAAACCCCCGGGTCACATGCTCGATGAAGCAGATTACCTCGTCGGCAGCAGGTGTAGGCCGAGTCTCATCATCCGGCACTCTCCAGTGGATATCTTCCTGAGGGGGAGGACCCCTAACTCGGCCAGCTCCTCTAGCTTGGCCTTGGTAACGGTGGATCGCGCCCAGTTGGCGGATATAGATTGGGTCGTCCTTGTTTTAGCTTGCTGCTTCCCTTGCTTCTTGGGAGCCATGGGTTCAGTCTGCAAAACACGAGACCAAAAGGTACAAGACATAAGACTCGGAAATCATGAGCTATCCGGATATACGCAAGCAGTATCAGTAAGAGGCATGGGAACTATGAATTGTCCGGGTATAACTAGACGGAGCGAAAGTTACAGATTATCCGAGTATCGAGTATCAGTACAGAAACTATGGGGGACTTACGTATTGGCGAGCGTTTGTGGAAGAAGGTTGATTGCCCATGTATCTACTGCAGGTAAAAGAACCGGAAGAAGTGGATTTTCCGGGTATCAATGACAGCCGCGGAAAATTTGAGCGAAATAAATCTAGATTGGAAAATTTGTGAACGATTTCGCGGAGAAATTAATGATTAAGAGCGGTAGGAGAGCGATGTGTGACCATCTATTAAGCTATTGGACGAGCTAGCAAGTATCTATGCGACTTAATCCGGCACGGAGCAAGAAATGGCCGCGGTTGACCTAGATCCAATCTAGGTCAAAATGAAGAGATTAAGATTTGAATCAATGGGAGCAAGAAACTTATCGGGACGGATTGGAGCAGAGCTTGACGGCGGCAGATGGCGCAGTCTTGATACCCCTTTGCGGCTCCCGGCGGGCTGGACAAGGGCGCGGCAGCGGAGTTCGGCGGCGGCGCGGGGCGGGCCGTAGACGAACGCAGACGGCGGCGGTTTTGCTCCGGCGATGCGCACGAGGTCTCCGTGGTGGCGCTCCGTGAGCTCGGGAGTGGAAGTGATGGAGAGAAAGAAGAAGAAGGAATGAGCCGTTGGGGTTAGGTTACCCCCTAGGTACCTATTTATAGGTACGGGAGGGTAAACCTAGGCCAACGGGCGGGAGTCGGAAATTTCGGGATAGGGGATATCCATCCTGATTTTCTGAGATATGCATTAAGTGCTGGGCGGGATATCCGGAATGGATAGGAGACAAATCCCTTCCGTGATACCTGGATCGATTAACGGGTGAAGTAAGCCGGAACTTTGGCGTCTTTATCAGGACACTGACCCGGAAAAGTAAACACTGGACTTGGAGAAAGCTGGGTTACTATATGGCCACCATGGAGTTAGGCCTAGCTGTTTATCAAAGCAACCTAACCCGGCCCCTGTGGACTTGAATGTTTGTTATTTTTGCAGGGAATAGCATGCGCTTCAAGGAGGATCCTGTGAAGCCCAAGCTATTCTGGGGACTACTGATGGAGGGATGATAACCCGGTAGGCCAACGCCAAGGAATAACTTGGCCCAAAGGACGCTGCGCGAGACCCGGCTTAGAATAAAGGAGTTTCTAGAAGGCCCAGGAACGTAGGCCTCGTAACCCGGATTGTGGGTTCCGATAAGGAAGTTTAGGGTTTGTAAGCAGTGTCCGGGTAGGATTCAGAGTGCGCCTTGGAGAGTAGGCCAGGGGGGTCCGGATATTATATAAGCCGCCCCCTAGGGTTAGATCGAGAGAGATCCAAGAGTTCGAGCAATATCGCTAGGTATCGAGTATCCAGTGTAACACGAGAGTTGAGTTAATATATTTAGATCGGAGACTCGGCGACTTGATTGCCGACTACCAGATCGCATATCATCATGTTTTCCCTTGAGCTAAACCCTCTCCCAAACACCAGAGTCGATTTGCCCCAAGATAAGTTACCCCCGGTAACGTCTGCCGTGATTATCCCACGACAAACTTACTCCCCCCATAGAAGACCCATGGTTAACGCGAATTTACGGTGCAAGAATCCTGACGGCAGTTGAGATTAATTCCTAGGTAATACTTTCCCATGCAGATGGAACCTTCCTTTGACCTATTCATCGTACCATGGTTCCATCCGCCCACCAAACAGAACACTACCACTCGGGTAGTCATTCAATTAGTCATATTATTATAAAAATAGGATCATGCATTCTTTTGGGAGTAGGTGATAATACGATAGGGTTTTTGCAAATAGTTCGTTATGAAATACTGCAAAGGATATGAGCAAGTGATGAACTTGCCTGAGATTGAAATAACCATAACAATTCATGTCTTCGGGTTCAAGGTTCTCGTAGAAAATCCAGACATCTGAAAGATAGCAAAGTAGTCCGGTAAGGACTACAGAAAACATTGGCGAGATGATACATGCATAGTAATGATATGCATCATGAATTACCCTAGAAAATACCCCAGCTTACAAGTGTAAGTCACTTTTGATACGATATCTTAATCACACAGGTTTTAGGTGAAATGTTTCATTACTTGTGGTGATGTCGTTATTAGCTCTTTTAGACTTATATGTGTTTCACTTTTACTTGGAAAACCATTGTTATCATGTTTAGGTGGAGGTGTTTATTACTTGGTTAGATAACAAAATAACAACACATGGAAAACAACTATTAAAAAGATATCAGATACATTTTATTTTATATTTTTAAGTGTAGAGCTTATGAAAAAGAGTTGAATGAAAAACGAGTAATTAATACAACCAACTCTATCATTACATAACTTGTTATGGCCATGTGATGATAGGTTTAGTAGATGTGAAAACATGAGGGTTTTATTAATAATGAAAATAATATTGTGGTAGTTATTTCTTGTCATAATGGAATATAATAGAATTCTAGTATATGTGTAGAAACAAGTTTATAAGTTAAACAAAATGTTTTATGTTTGACATATTTGAATTGGAAATGATTTTCTATTTAATTTGATATAACATTTTATGTTTTCTGAAAATAGTTGAATAAGTTATTATTTTATTAATTTTAAATGAATTAAATGATTAGGCAAAACATTGCACACATAAAAACTTGGTCAAATGACTTTGAAAACATCATAGATGAGTTGTATTTGTTATTTGGAGCATTTTGGTATATAACTTGTATTTTTCTAATTTTATGAATTATTTATTATTTTTCTTAATTTTAACTGTTTAATTTAATTAAAAAATATTTAATTTTAAATTTTATCAAACATTTTTAAAAGGTTCATAAACATTTAGATTATAATTTTCTAAACATTTCCATATTTGTTTCATATTTTTCTGATAATCAATTTAATACTTATTGAATTATCAAGTTTAAATGGATTTCTACCAATATTCAAATTGACAGGTGGGTCCCACCTGTCATATACGTTTTTTTAAAACAAAATTAAAATAAAAAGGTCTAATGACATCATGATGATGTCGGTCTGATGTCACCACCGGAGGGGATAGCTGCTGTGAAGTTTCAATCGGCACATTGGATGCGAATTGGCCCAATTCGTTGCCTCTAGTCGCTTAAGGAACTCAAGGGTATTGTGTGGGTGGCGGAGATTCGACCAAAAGGTCACCGGGGGCTCGCCGGCATGCAGTTGTGTGGCGGCCGGCGATGGAGCACGGCGATAGTACGATTTCTTCGCCCAAACCCAAATCGAGAAACACCACGAGATGCGCGAGCTCACCAGGCATATGTTGATGAGGTCGGGGAGTTGCAGTGGGGTCGTGGTCGCCGGCTGTGAGGAAGAATGGCGGCGGCCCGAGATGAACAAAATTCTTCGATTCCTCCTCCTCTAGACTTCCCAGCAAACGAAGCTCACCGAGGAAGGTAGAGGAAGGAATGGCGCATCTCCCGGTACCCTCAATCGCCACGGAGATGACCGGAGTCGACAACGGCGAGCGGTGGCCGAAGGTTAGGGTTAGGGTTTGGTTCCGGCTTCAGAGAGAGATGCAACGAGCGAGGAAGATAGGAGAAGAGTGAGCACAATGGGGACGTCTCCCTGATCTTTATCCACGCTCGGAGTCGGCGGTTGGGAGGTGGCAGCGGCCATGCCACGACATCGATCTCCTCTGCCTTCTGGCAGAGGAAGAAGAAAGAGAAAAGGTGGAAAACCCCCTAAATGGTAATTACAAGCAAGTCCTTTTGTTAATGAAAACAGCAAAGAAACTTTGTTTTCAGGGCCTTTTTGTGAACATAAAAATTATTAAAAAATATATTTGAAAAGCTCATCAAATTTGCAATCTCACCATGTTTTGTTTTGGTAATTTGGAGCAACATTTGTATTTTTTATTTAGGGTGCTAGATTAAGTGATTTTGTTAATTTCTTTTCTTTTAATTTATTTAATACCTTTAAAATTATGCTAAAGCATGTTTAATAAAAGTACACACTCCATCTTGTGGATACCAAGGTGGTGTATCATAATTGGACAACTTTAGATATAATCCCTTATAGAAAGTAGTTTAGTAAACTACTTGGTACTGATTCTATGCGCAATTGTGAAAATCATTTAATATGGAATTTTATTCCATGACACACTAAATGATTTTAATGGGTGAAGGATCTTGTTTTTCTTTTTACAACTTTGTTATTCTCCTAGCTGAAACTCTTAGCAAGCTTGGTTGTCATTTACCAAGTGTGTGTACAAGAGAGGGTTGTTGCTTTTAGTACTTGATTAAACGGAAAACTTGAGTGGCTTTGAAATCTTATTTGTTTGTCTTCCACCAGTTTCCAAATATGGGTATTATCTCATGTTGTTTTAGATCCTGTAATCATTTAAGTGGTTATGAGTATATGAATTTTTGTAATCATCAGTTAGTCTTACATATGAAAAGAATATGGAAAACAAGGTATTAAGCATGTTACCATTTACCTCAACATATCAGACATGGAGGTGGATGGTTATTATTTCATACTTGAGAAATGTTTCCATTAAAGATTTTATCATGAGTTCATCATCTCTGATGAGCTTGACAGAGATTATTGGTTCTCTATTATATCCTAATGATTCACTGAACAATTTCTTATGATCCCTTACTAAAGTAGTGTTGCTTCATGTGGTCCTTTGTTGCTTGATGTTCTTCTCTCTAGTTGCTACTGGTCTTCTGGTACTGCCTTTGTCATTTTGCAAGGAAGAACAACTCATGGATTCCATCTTCAACTATCTCACCCTTGTGGTGAAAACAACCAGTATTTCCAAGAAAAGATTTTACTTAGATGATTATAAAAATACGGGAGTTTGTTTTATGACATCAATTAGCCTTAAGCATATAAGAAGAATCTGTTGACAAGTTTGCAAGGCTTGTCCCCAAATTACTTTTCATATACAAGAGACTGAGATGTACTAGGTTATTCAACCTTCTGTTTATTTGTGTATGCCACTCAATTGTTTGAGTATACAAAAGTGACATGTTAACAAGGTCTAGAAACTTGTTACCAAACTACTTCTATATAACACTAACATTGGAGTATCACACAATTTCAAGAGTGTTAACAAGATCAGATCAAAATATAAGAGTTTCCAAATACCCTTATATTAGAGTAAAGTAGCACTTCTAGAATACTCTAAATAATCTTCTTCAATATCTTCCTGTGGTAGTCCTCCTTCCTTGTGGTTTCTTATCTCGCAGAAGGATTTAGAGAAGATTTGGAAACCAGATACAATGGTCTAAACAACATAACAAGATCTAGATTAAGAGTTAGTTTATGCTTTTATTATCCTTCCAAATACTTCTTATTTTATTTCCCAAAAGATAGATACTTGTTTCATACATGATTGGTTTTACTTAGGTATCAATCCAATTCCTCTAATAGAGGTTATAACTTGTTGTTATTCTTACTTGTATCCAGAGATACTTCAGTTGTAGAATTGTTGGATTTGAGTAGAGATGTGAAATGCTTATGGAATGATGCCTTAATAGTGAGTTGATCAAATAGTCCATTGATGTGTTGAGCTTTCATATGCTCACTTGTATAAGATGCTTGAAACAATGAACATGTGAAGCTTATTGGGTTTTAATGACTTATGTCATGGTTGTTATTTGTTTTCTCTGGTGTCATGATTTTACTTTATATTCTTCTCTTTGTTACTTTGTTATTCATAATTCAGATATAGAGATTTGGAAATATCATATGCAATGATCAAGGTTTAGCAGTAGTTTAGGAAGGTTTATTTCTTCTTTAAGTTACTACTTTTATGGTTGATGAGATATGTACATATTCGATAAATATGTTAATACAATTATTATGTCATTTCCCACCTGTGGGTTTTGAGTTAACACTAGTTTGTATCTGTTGTGTTCTATTAAACCTTTGTTATTTGATTGTGAATATGCAGTTCACAATTATGGGATAGTTTATAAAGGTGTAGTGTGAATGGTTGATAACTTAGAGAGTTGTTGTTTTATAGAAGATCACATCTCTGTTGATGAGATGGTTCAATTATGCATTACTCATTTGTGAAAGTATGATCATCAGTTATGTGCTCTGGATAGTCATCCCCCTTTGGGTTCTAGATACCTAGTGATTATCCCAAGTCACTTATAGACTTGAGGTTAAACTTGTTAATAGTTAGTATTGGTACATACCAATTATGGTTTGACTAACCAGATGATTTTGTGTCTTAGGATACTTGTTATAAAGATCATTCCAAATGTACTCTTGACTAGATGAACTAGACCTATTTCATCATGTCAAGTGAAACTTTGGTCATTTTGATTCGTTTAAACTTTCGCGCCAAAATTTCCCGTACTTTTAGATGCATGCTTTGCAAATGCACATATTAAATTTAGATCCTTATAACTTCCCAAACACTGGGATGTTACAGTATCCCCCCTTAACAAGAACTTCGTCCCGAAGTTCAACCTCTCTCACGTAAAGATAGGTAGAGAGAACTTCTGTAGACCGTTGAATCTTCACAGTTGTTTTCTTGTGTTGGCCTTGGCATGTGTAGCCTCTTGTATGGATTGTTCACCTTCCACTGTCTTGCATAATGATCTAATACTTAGCCTGTTGCTATGACAACTTTGTTTTGTTACTAGGCCTTCCTAATGGTCTTACGAAGAACACGTGGTATTTCTACCATATAGGGGATACCAAGTTTCATTATTCGATGAATAGGTATGGTTTCCTACCTCTCAGAACTTTCTAAAGAACAATTGGTATATCCACCATATGATGAATAACCAATAAGATTCTTCCAGTACAATGGGTATTGTCTATTATTAGACTTCCATTTGGTTCAATCTAATGGTCTCAAGAGAAAGACTGCTCAAAGAAACTTGTACAACATTGTGTACATTGATTTAGACTCATCTATTTAGCAAAAATATCTTCGAGTTTCCTCGAGTTTTAACTCTTTCCTATAGGTTACTATAACCTATTCCACTGGTTACTTCCTATGGTCCTTCTATATCTTTGGGTCTCGACTCCTACGGGAAGACTCTATAAGTTAACTTATCGAACTTCTACATATTTCCTTCTAGGATATAACTACTCATGCTATTTTATTGGCATCACTTGTGGTATATCTCCATGTGTTGATGAAGCATATTTCTAGCTCCAAACAAGATGTGCAATGTGGTCCATTCCCATCAATGGCTTTATTGACTTCTGCCTTCTTGACTTCCTGGTCTTCCAGAGCTTTGGTGGTTGTATCAATCTGCTGGTAACTCGGACTGCTCTCATACTAATCCTATACCCTCTAGACCAGTAACATCAAGAAAGAACTCAGTGTTTGCAAATGCATTTGCACATCAAGTTCAATCTTCATGTACAGATCTAGTCAATCAAAGATCCAAATAAGATCCAATAAATCCCAAATGCAGTTATCACTCATGCATCAAAAGCCTATGAAATAGAAGTACTTAGAGTAAGACATCTCAATTACCAAGGCTCTTAAATGCTATACACTACAAGTAGGTATATAGTACCCTATAATACTATTCTACACAACCACTCTTTGCCCATGTAATTACCCCAATTGCATGCCTTACTGCAATGGAATAAACCAAGACAAAATGATTCTATAGTAGTTGTTTTTCTAACTTGGTTCCATATAGGACTAAGTACCAAGTCAATTGAAGTACTTCATCTTGATTATGATAAGCTTCTCATGGCATCTGTTAATCCTTCATGTTGTTGATCCCTCCTTAGGAGTATTAATGTAGCTTCCATCAATGCTTATACCTTCTCCTAATTCTACACTATACTATACTATATTGATTCACCTCTAGACTTGATAACAAAGGATATGGTATATACCCCATTGTTACCATGGTCTAATGACTCTTCATGATTCCCAAACATTCCTTCTTAATGACTCCTATACTTAATCTATACCCTGTTCTACTCCATCCTATTTATTCATAGAATGGGGTAATCATCACTTTGACTTTAATCATCTCTCACTATGTGAGAACTCTCTTTTTCTCAATAACACTGTCACATGATAGACTTCTAACTATTCATACCTAGGTATAAAGAAAATAGATAAGTAGATTTACTCAAGTTGAGTAAGAAATTCTATACAAGTATGATCATATCATTCTGAAATGGATGATCATCATAGTTGTAGGAAGTAGGATTCAGATAAGATGGCTTCCTATAATGTTTACCAACCTACAGATCTCCTAAAAGGTTTTAAACCTAAGGTCGCTTCGCTCTGATACCATATGTGGTGACCCAGCACACCACTGCATGTGTAGTGCAAGTCGATGACATAATACTCACAGAAGGACTTATCCGTGAATATTACATCCCTCAGAGTAGTACAACAGAAACATAGCAGGTCCACGCAAACTATAGGATACAAACTTCATTACAAAATCTCGAGAATCTTTTTTAAGAATCAAAGAAGATCTCATACAAATGAACATCAGAAGAAGCAATTCGGAGATCCAAGCTGGAGAAGAACTCAAGCTCAGAACTAAATCTACTCTCGCTGCTGTCAGCCCTAAAATACGGCTTTAAACAACTAAGTCCGAGAATGGACTCCACCTACACCTTGATAGCTTCTCCTCCATCAGCGTTGTTGATGACGATGCTTTCCTGACTAAGTACGAGATGAATCCATATGGCTTCATGAGGTAGTGATGGCTTCCCGATGACGACTTCCCTCAGGCTTCAACTCTAAGCAGGGGGTCAAACGGGAACGAATGAGTAACGAGCGTTACTCAGCAAGTTCATGATATATAGTGGATAGTTTGATGCACTAACTACAGCCTTAGACTCGAAAGAGTCATAAGATAATGCAAGGTTTTTGTAAATCTTTCTTCAAGAGGTTGCTTTTAATTCTAAAGACTATGCCCGCCAGATCTTCACAGGATTAGAACTTTCATGGAGTTGCCTTTCCTGCGGCGTTCGCAGCTCCTTCCTGGAACAAGGGGTAACATGCCACATCCTTTTACACTCTGCAGAGGTGCGTTACTCTACCCATGGACTACCAAGACCATGTTGCACAACTAGGTGTACATTCCTGTCCACTCCCACTCAGGTGTGGGGCCCGGTTGTTGGTCCAAGCCAAACCGTGCTTCTCCGCACAACGCATGCCCACCCATTTCCGCCAACAGGTTGAATGCCTGATTCCACCCCTCACGATGGAGATCTACGCGCCCCTGGCAGACACTCATAGACCCCAGAGTCCGTGGGACGTAAGGGCTCCCACCCATGTGCATGCAGTACCGCAGAACCTACAACGTACGTCTCTGGCAGCCCGTTGACATGCGAACGAGAAAAGATCACATCTGACTTAGTCCCCCCATAGAAGACCCATGGTTAACGCGAATTGACGGCGCAAGAATCCTGACGGTAGTTGAGATTAATTCCTAGGTAATACTTTCCCATGCAGATGGAACCTTCCTTTGACCTATTCATCTTACCATGGTTCCATCCGCCCACCAAACAGAACACTACCACTCGGGCAGTCATTCAATTAGTCATATTATTATAAAAAAATAGGATCATGCATTCTTTTGGGAGTAGGTGATAATACGATAGGGTTTTTGCAAATAGTTCGTTATGAAATACTGCAAAGGATATGAGCAAGTGATGAACTTGCCTGAGATTGAAATAACCATAACAATTCATGTCTTCGGGTTCAAGGGTCTCGTAGAAAATCCAGACATCTGAAAGATAGCAAAGTAGTCCCGGTAAGGACTACAGAAAACATTGGTGAGATGATACATGCATAATAATGAGATGCATCGTGAATTACCCTAGAAAATACCGCAGCTTACAAGTGTAAGTCACGTTTGATACGATATCTTAATCACACAGGTTTTAGGTGAAATGTTTCATTACTTGTGGTGATGTGGTTATTAGCTATTTTAGACTTACATGTGTTTCACTTTTACTTGGCAAACCATTTTTATCATGTTTAGGTGGAGGTGTTTATTACTTGGTTAGATAACAAAATAACAACACATGGAAAACAACTATTAAAAAGATAACAGATACATTTTATTTTATATTTTTAAGTGTAGAGTTTATGACAAAGAGATGAATGGAAAACGAGTAATTAATACAACCAACTCTATCATTACATAACTTGTTATGGCCATGTGATGATAGGTTTAGTAGATGTGAAAACATGAGGGTTTTGTTAATAATGAAAATAATATTGTGGTAGTTATTTCTTGTCATAATGGAATATAATAGAATTCTAGTATATGTGTAGAAACAAGTTTATAAGTTAAACAAAATGTTTTATGTTTGACATATTTGAATTGGAAATGATTTTCTATTTAATTTGATATAACATTTTATGTTTTCTGAAAATAGTTGAATAAGTTATTATTTTATTAATTTTAAATGAATTAAATGATTAGGCAAAACATTGCACACATAAAAACTTGGTCAAATGACTTTGAAAACATCATAGATGAGTTGTATTTGTTATTTGGAGCATTTTGGTATATGACTTGTATTTTTCTAATTTTATGAATTATTTATTATTTTTCTTAATTTTTAACTGATTTAATTTAATTAAAAAAAAATAATTTTAAATTTATCAAACATTTCTGAAAATTTCATAAACATTTAGATTATAATTTTCTAAACATTTCCATATTTGTTTCATATTTTTCTGATAATCAATTTAATACTTATTGAATTATCAAGTTTAAATGGATTTCTGCCAATATTCAAATTGACAGGTGGGTCCCACCTATCATATACTTTTTTTAAAACAAAATTAAAATAAAAAGGTCTAATGACATCATGATGACGTCGGTCTGATGTCACCACCGGAGGGGATAGCTTCTGTGAAGTTTCAATCGGCAGATCAGATGCGAATTGGCCCAATTCGTTGCCTCTACTTGCTTAAGGAACACAAGGGGATTGTGTGGGTGGCGGAGATTCGACCAAAAGGTCACCGGCGGCTCGCCGGCATGCAGTTGCGTGGAGGACGACGATGGAGCACGGCGACAGTACGATTTCTTCGCCCAAACCCAAATCGAGAAACACCACGAGATGCGCGAGCTCACCAGGCATATGTTGATGAGGCCGGGGAGTTGCAGTGGGGTCGTGGTCGCCGGCGGTGAGGAAGAATGGCGGCGGCCCGAGATGAACAAAATTCTTCGATTCCTCCTCCTCTAGACTTCCCAGCAAACGAAGCTCACTGAGGAGGTAGAGGAAGGAATGTCGCATCTCCCGGTACCCTCAATCGCCACGGAGATGACCGGAGTCGACAACGGCGAGCGGTGGCTGAAGGTTAGGGTTAGGGTTTGGTTCCGGCTTCAGAGAGAGAGATGCAACGAGCGAGGAAGATAGGAGAAGAGTGAGAACGATGGGGACGTCTCCCTGATCTTTATCCACGCCCGGAGTCGGCGATTGGGAGGTGGCAGCGGCCATGCCACGACATCGATCTCCTCTTCCTTCTGGCAGAGGAAGAAGAAAGACAAAAGGTGGAAAACCCCCTAAATGGTTTTATAAATTACAAGCAAGTCCTTCTGTTAATGAAAACTGTAAAGAAACTTTGTTTTCAGGGCCTTTTTGTGAAGATAAAAATTATTAAAAAATATATTTGAAAAGCTCATCAAATTTGCAATCTCACCATGTTTTGTTTTGGTAATTTGGAGCAACATTTGTATTTTTTATTTAGGGTGCTAGATTAAGTGATTTTGTTAATTTCTTTTCTTTTAATTTATTTAATAGCTTTAAAATTATGCTAAAGCATGTTTAATAAAAGTACACACTCCATCTTGTGGATACCAAGGTGGTGTATCATAATTGGACAACTTTAGATATAATCCCTTATAGAAAGTAGTTTAGTAAACTACTTGGTACTGATTCTATGCACTATTGTGAAAATCATTTAATATGGAATTTTATTCCATGACACACTAAATGATTTTAATGGGTGAAGGATCTTGTTTTTCTTTTTACAACTTTGTTATTCTCCTAGCTGAAACTCTTAGCAAGGTTGGTTGTCATTTACCAAGTGTGTGTAAAAGAGAGGGTTGTTGCTTTTAGTACTTGATTAAATGGAAAACTTGAGTGGCTTTGAAATCTTATTTGTTTGTTTTCCACCAGTTTCCAAATATGGGTATTGTCTCATGTTGTTTTAGATCCTGTAATCATTTAAGTGGTTATGAGTATATGAATTTTTGTTATCATCAGTTAGTCTTACATATGAAAAGAATCTCTCCTATCTAAAAGAAAAATTTGGTTCCTTCAACTGTCGACAAGCATCCTGTCGTCCTTCGTCGTGCATCGCCTCCGCAGACTGGACCCATTCTCTGCCTTCTCCCATCCCGCATCCCACTCCTCTCTCACGCGCACCCAGCCGCCCCTCTCCGCGCCCCTCACCCCCGCATCCATCGCCTCTCACACCTCCTCCAAGGCTCCACCGCCTCCTCACACCAGCCGCTACCCCTTCCACCGCCGGACTCAGCAGTCAATGCCTCCACCCGACGCCCTCCCCAGATCACGATCAAGATTAGCAGTACGGAGGCGCGGCTCGAGGCATGGAGGTTTGGGCCTTTGTCTCAGGTGGCGGCGCCACCGCCACAACCTTCGCGAGCGACCTGCTTATCCTCGCCATGTGGTACTGATCCGGCGGGAGCGCACTGCCCAAGCCGCATCCCGCAGGTGAAGGTCGGCGCTGACGCTAAGATGTCCACCGAAGGACGGCTTGACTATGATGGCGAGGTAACCACAGGCGCGCTGCGACCACGGGCTGGTAGGCAACCCTAGGTGGCTCGGCGACTCCACACGACAACAGCGGCTGTGTCTCAGGCCATCAGCGTCAGTGTTGTATCCTCGTCGGCGAGTAGGATGCGAGATGGCAGTGCAAGGCTGACGGCGGACACGAGAAAACCTCCTCCCAGGTGTGAGACCACCTCTGATGTTTGATTCTCAACTCCCGAATCCAATTCTCTAGCTTTGTTACTGTTATGCATGAAGGTTCAGATTCGGCATTTGTGACCCATAGTATGATTTTCAGAATACTAGATCTTTCAAGTTATCCGAAGTCGTTGGTTTACCTAGATGGAATCCTTTAGGTAAATCACATTAGTTTTTGAGAACAGAAAAATGTCATCAACTTAATGAACCTTCCTGCAGGACAATGATTGGGGAAGCACAAAGACGCCACAAAAGCAGAGAGATGCCTGAAGAGACGCCGGGAAGGTGTGTGCACGCCCGATTCGAAACATGAGCCTGGAACAAAGAACAAACCTAGATACATGGGTGAGATTGTTTCATTGCGGGAGAAGATAGACGAGGTGCAGAAGCAGCAGATCGGGAAAGATGAGTTGCCGAAGTTTGCTGAGAGCTATGAGCGAGATGAATATGGTGTGTTTGAACATTGATAAATTGAGACGCCAACTTGCTGAGAGAAAAAGCTTTGATCAAGTATACGAATTGTATCATATTTCCTCCGGGATTATAACTTTCAAATGAAGAGGTACTACTCTATACTTTCACAAAAGCAATCGTTTCAATGAATCATTGGTTGCTATAGTGTGATGTCATACTCATTTGTGGTACGACAATCTTCAGTATGTTTGTTCACGAAATCTTATGTTTATAGATACATGCATTCCGAGAAGAAGATATAGATGCAAATTCTTTAAGGCACTATTGCATGTCCAAGAAATTCATTCGAACTGCAAGGTCTTGCGAACACGCCACCAGGTATTTTTACCTTTCTCCTTGAGGTTTTTTCTTGCCTTAGTTTTCGTGATCACAAATAGAAGAACATATCTTTAGCTATCTGTAAAAAAATGCTCTTGCTCAGGAATTAAAAAAGAGCACTTTCCCAGAACCAAAGAAATAAGTTCTCAGGATAAGTATCGTTGAATGACCATTGCTGAATACTTCACTCAAATTGTTGTAACTAAATTTTCCTTTGTCATCAGGCGGGTTCAAGTTGAGTGTAAAAAACTAGGCCATACTGATAATCCTGATGTAAGTGAACTTTTGAGGAAGCCTGTTCGCTGCCTGAAGGAAAGGCCCATTCTGTTTATGTACTGTGCTGAAGAGGTATACTACTCCTTCTATGTGGTAAAGTTTCTGATAATTCAGATGGTATCTGACTATTGAGTTATTCACATCCATAGGTTGCCAGTATGAGGCACCATGCCTTAATACAGGCGGTTTATAAGTGCTCTTACTAGAGGTGGACCTGGAGAGCTTCCAAGACCAATAGTTTAGCATGCTCATGACCCTCTTCATTATGTAGGCTGCTGGGCTGACTGCATCAGGTGCTTTCTTGCTCTATCCTTATCCATAGTATACGAACCTCTATGCAATGAGATAATTAGTGTTTGGTAAAAAAATCGCTCCCAAATAACATGTATACGGATGCACCATTTTAGTAACTTAATGATGTTTCTGTAGCCTTATTAAACTTCTGGCTCTACAGTTTGAAGGCACTAGCAGCTGAAAGAGAGCTTATAGCTGCGCTGCTTGATCCTGTTGCAATAAGTGACAATGGTCCAGCTATATCGTCATTCTTTACGAGAAGGTGATTCTTTCAAAGGAGAGTCTGATATGACTTATGTTCTTCATAGGATGTTTGAAGGGGCATGCCGACTATTTAAAGGTCGAGTTGAGCAAGTTCTGCCATCTCAGCCGCAGTCACTGCCTTGAGCCTCTTCGGCATGTGTTTGATGATAATGCTCTAATTATTAAATGAGTGCTATGCGATGGAGCTACTGTAAGTGTGGTGATGCATCAGGTAAAACGTCATGTGCCTATTGATATGTTCAACCACCTATTCTCTGTATATGGAGTGGTGGAAACAATATTTCAGTCATTAAATCAGCATGGTTGTAAGGTCTTAATTCAGTACCAGCATGGTTACATGGCTGATAATGCTTTACAAGCTGCACATGGTTGGTATGTATACCATACTTACTGTCAACTGGATATTAAGAATGCAGATCCTGTCGAACTGCAAATTTTTGATGATTATTATTTATTTATGTGCATTTTTCTCTGAAATTATAATGATGTTGACCACTTAATCCATGACGCTATTGCCGTGCCTCAAGATTAAGTCAGCAACATCTCAGCCTGTTTCTCCTCACATGAAAGGGTACATTTCAGAACAACATGTGCAAATCAATGTACCGGTTTTCTATGTCTATGATGACGAGAGGCTGCTCAAAGGGGCATGTTGATGTGTTGGCTGGCACACCTGGGAAATAAATGAGTTCACCAACATTATTTGTTGTGTGCCACATTCATGAAATATTTTCTGCTCACTATGGTTTGTTCAATGGAGGACAAAATACTGAGGCTTAATGTCTCCAACGACTTCCATGTACGTGGTAATCTTTGTTCATAGTTTTGTTAATTTTTCTTATATATAGTATATCATAGTTGTTTTGCACCTTGCTCTATTGGCTTCTTAGATTACAGCTCCAGATTGTTGTCAATATTGTTCCAGAAATCACAAGTTATTTTTTGCGGTTGTGTTGTTCTCTCATACCTATCTTTTCAATCTCTTTTCAGGATTACCCTAGCACTCAACATGAATGCATGTAGACCACGGGAGTTCACACTTGATACACTTGCATTTGTTAGCCAGTTAGGCGCGGACTGATATACTATTTTAGGAAGAACCACTACGTTATGCCTGATCTGTAAGATATTGGAGAATTTCAAAGGCTGACATGAACATTGCCAAATATAAGTACTATCATGTCAGTGTTGGATTTTGTCTTGGGCTTCATTAAATCGATGAAGCGTTTCTTGATAAGAACTGAAATATTCAAAGGCAGATGATTGATTTTATTTCCCTACACCTTGAAGAAGTAATAGCCCGTATGAACATATTGTAAGCCATGTTTTTAGAGGAGGAACCAATAGCACAATACCATGAATGCAAAACCTCCGCTATTTTAATCAAGAATTCCTCTAACCTTTTAAGATTGCATTGTGTAATAGTAAGCTAAGCCCGACAAAAGAGCACATGCTGGCACTTGAAGGATCAGAACCATCTTACAGAGATAAACACATCTTACATTGTCAGAAGAGCTCTTGAGAAGCACATATGTTGTAAACATTTATTTTTGGTCTTTGGCAATAGCAATTGTTCTGAATGTTATTTGCATGCATGACTCGAAAATTCTCTTTTTACAAGGATTAGAAGTTGATTTTTCCAGGCTGCACTATGTCTATATGTTGGATGGTGAAAACATTTATAACCCGTAGCAACGCACGGGCATTCAACTATATGGAAAACAAGGTATTAAGCATGTTACCATTTACCTCAACATATCAGACATGGAGGTGGATGGTTATTATTTCATACTTGAGAAATGTTTCCATTAAAGATTTTATCATGAGTTCATCATCTCTGATGAGCTTGACAGAAATTATTGGTTCTCTATTATATCCTAATGATTCACTGAACAATTTCTTATGATCCCTTACTAAAGTAGTGTTGCTTCATGTGGTCCTTTGTTGCTTGATGTTCTTCTCTCTAGTTGCTACTGGTCTTCTGGTACTGCCTTTGTCATTTTGCAAGGAAGAACAACTCATGGATTCCATCTTCAACTATCTCACCCTTGTGGTGAAAACAACCAGTATTTCCAAGAAAAGATTTTACTTAGATGATTATAAAAATATGGGAGTTTGTTTTATGACATCAATTAGCCTTAAACATATAAGAAGAATCTGTTGACAAGTTTGCAAGGCTTGTCCCCAAATTACTTTTCATATACAAGAGACTGAGATGTACTAGGTTATTCAACCTTCTGTTTATTTGTGTGTGCCACTCAATTGTTTGAGTATACAAAAGTGATATGTTAACAAGGTCTAGAAACTTGTTACCAAACTAGTTCTATATAACACTAACATTGGAGTATCACACAATTTCAAGAGTGTTAATAAGATCAGATCAAAATATAAGAGTTTCCAAATACCCTTATATTAGAGTAAAGTAGCACTTCTAGAATACTCTAAATAATCTTCTTCAATATCTTCCTGTGGTAGTCCTCCTTCCTTGTGGTTTCTTATCTCGCAGAAGGATTTAGAGAAGATTTGGAAACTAGATACAATGGTCTAGACAACATAACAAGATCTAGATTAAGAGTTAGTTTATGCTTTTATTATCCTTCCAAATACTTCTTATTTTATTTCCCAAAAGATAGATACTTGTTTCATACATGATTGGTTTTACTTAGCTATCAATCCGATTCCTCTAATAGAGGTTATAACTTGTTGTTATTCTTACTTGTATCCAGAGATACTTCAGTTGTAGAATTGTTGGATTTGAGTAGAGATGTGAAATGCTTATGGAATGATGCCTTAATAGTGAGTTGATCAAATAGTCCATTGATGTGTTGAGCTTTCATATGCTCACTTGTATAAGATGCTTGAAACAATGAACATGTGAAGCTTATTGGGTTTTAATGACTTATGTCATGGTTGTTATTTGTTTTCTCTGGTGTCATGATTTTACTTTATATTCTTCTCTTTGTTACTTTGTTATTCATAATTCAGATATAGAGATTTGGAAATATCATATGCAATGATCAAGGTTTAGCAGTAGTTTAGGAAGGTTTATTTCTTCTTTAAGTTACTACTTTTATGGTTGATGAGATATGTACATATTCGATAAATATGTTAATACAATTATTATGTCATTTCCCACCTGTGGGTTTTGAGTTAACACTAGTTTGTATCTGTTGTGTTCTATTAAACCTTTGTTATTTGATTGTGAATGTGCACTTCACAATTATGGGATAGTTTATAAAGGTGTAGTGTGAATGGTTGGTAACTTAGAGAGTTGTTGTTTTATAGAAGATCACATCTCTGTTGATGAGATGGTTCAATTATGCATTACTCATTTGTGAAAGTATGATCATCAGTTATGTGCTCTGGATAGTCACCCCTCTTTGGGTTCTAGATACCTAGTGATTATCCCAAGTCACTTATAGACTTGAGGTTAAACTTGTTAATAGTTAGTATTGGTACATACCAATTATGGTTTGACTAACCAGATGATTTTGTGTCTTAGGATACTTGTTATAAAGATCATTCCAAATGTACTCTTGACTAGATGAACTAGACCTATGTCGCACCCGGACTTCTAGAGGATACTCGCAGTTCCGTTGAATAGTAGATGATTGGATTACGGGGCTTACCGGCACCCGCATCTCTTACGAGTAGGCCAACACACGTATGTGTGACAACCAACCCCTACTGTTCATCGTCTACGTAAACCATCCCATAGAAATCAGGATACTACCATTGACGTACTTCATACCATACACACATGGTACGTCAACGGCGTTAACAAAATGATAGCACAACAGATCTCTAAGACACAAATAAATAGAAATAAGTTGCGAATAGCTCTCACTAGAGCAGAGATAGCAAATACAATCATCCAGAGGACACATGTCCCAACATATCATCATTACAACACAGCGGAAGCATCCAAAGTGTCTGAGTACAGACAAGATCCAAATGGGCCTAAGAGGCCGGAAACGAAAAGACGGAGCCCATCCACGATGTCTCGGATCCTGCCCGGGTCCGCTATCTACTCGTCAGCAGCCTCGTCATACTCCACGTAGTAGCCATCACGGGGATCCTCGTAAGCGTAGTCTGCGGAAACCACAGCCCCAAAGGGGTCAGTACATAAACGTACTGGCAAGCAAGACTCACAGTTCACCAAAGTGTACCCAACAACATCAAGCACAGATGCTTTGGGTTCAACAGAAGAAAGGGTGATACAAAAGATGCGGCAGCGGGCTGCACTAACCAACTACAGATACATGCTATAACTTCCGGCTAACAGAAAGGAGATAAGATAGCGTATCGTAACCAACTACCAACTAACTCCAAACAAACCCATCCTGGATCTCGCCCCTTATCCAAAGAAGCAATCCGAGGATAACTCACACATTTGGATTAATGATGATTCAAGTTATTGTGTCAATAGGACTATTACTAGTCAAGTTATCATTAGTTAGGTGTAAGTTGTTCTGAGTACTTGTTAGCCAGTACTTTCACCAAGTCATCCATAACCGCGGAAAACACGGCTTCTCGAGAAGATTTACCCTGCAGGGGTGCACCAATTTGGCCGTACACGTAAGAATAACCCGCCAGATGGAATGCCTTCCACCAAGCGGGACACTCAACACAACTCAACTCTTCTCCGCATCAAGCCCAAAGAACCCCGTGCAATTGAGCGCACGGCTAATCAAGCCCCACGAAGAAAAGGGGACCCTCATAGCACTCTAAGAACGTGTCTCCCTAAATGCCGACTACAAAAGTTCCACCCTGGCCTGGGTTCGCAAATACATATGCATGCGGCAAATGGAAAACCCGAACTAAATGAGGTGATTTGGACGAGATGCGAATCAAATCAAATTGAGGGGGGCGCCCATACACGCTTCCCACATGCGGATAGTGCTCTCATCATGGATCAGTAGACAAGACCCTTTTCCTAATTAGGGTCGACACTAGCAGGCCTCAAAACCACGCCGGGCCTCCTGCCGGTGCCTTATCATCAATTTAGCATTACCTCAAATATTAACAGGTTGATTGTTTAAACATCGAGCCCCAGAACATAATAAAATATGGTAACAGAAAGTAACGGGCCACCGACTCGAGCAGAAACAACACTAAGCATGCTAGCTAGACACGGGCAACAAGCAACGGGGTTATAGGTATGGAGGTGAGGCTATATCAGGGTTAAAGGTTAACATGTGATAGGATCGGAACAGAAGCAACGATTCATAAGGCTAGCAGAAATAGACAACGGAAAGTATCGGTATCCAATGTGGAAAGGAACACAATGGTTCATGTGAGTGAATACTTGCCTGCAAACTCAGCAGCCTGGTACTGAGCTAGATCCTCAGAAGGGGTGTCGTAAAGCTCGTCTGTCTCAACGTCGTCGTCTATTCGAGAAGAAGCAAACAAACAACGCAGAGAGACAAACAATCAATAACATGGCATAATGCACAATCATGGGATGATGCATGTCAATTTAATTGATGCATCAAAGATAAGATAGTTGACATGGTAACATAACATAATTAAATGGACCCACATGCAATTTGGGATTGCATATGGAAAGCCCATGAATTAAGGTTGGAATAATTGTTTTACAACTAATCAACAGGTGAAAGTGGATTAGTATGATGCATGGATGAGGAAAACAGAAAAATAACAACAATAGAAACAATTTTGAAATAAGGTTTACAAAGTTTGGAATTTTATTTATTAAGTTATGAAATTTTGGTTTCTTAAAGGTGTTACCCAAGTAGTTGTGGTTTTCACCAATTTAAATTGTCCAAAATAGGTAACAAAGTTCATATTTGGAAAGTACACAAAATTTTAGGTGGAATACATGTTTCATTTGTTGAAAAAGGATTAAAAATAAATTACTTATGAATTAAACAAGTTTAAACAAGATTTAAATGAATTTAATTCAAGTATGAATTTATTTGAATTTTTTATTTGTTCAAAACATTAAACCCAATTCATATTTGAAAAGTTTATACTTTTCTAGTTTGAATACATATTTTATAAGTTCAAAAATAATTTGATTTGAGCAAGTTATGATTTTAGCAATTTTAAATGATTTAAACAAGGTTTAAATTATTTAACCAGTTTTAATTATTCAAAACATGAAACAAAATTTATATTTGGACAGGTGGTTCAATTTAGCATGGAAAACATATTTTATTTGTGTTATTTGAATTAAGTTTGAATTAGTTATGAAATTAACCAAATTTAAAAAGGAGTTGTTTGAATTTGGATTTTGAAACAATTTGAAATGTTCAAAACAGAAAACAAATGATTTAAATAGGTAGAGAATTTAATTTGGTTCAGCACACGTATTTTATTTATATTATTTGGAGTTGAATTTTTAAAGTTATTGGTATTGTTAAACCAGGGACTAATCTGCAATTCGCAGGGACTTATTTTAAAAGAAAAACTGGGCAGAAAATGTTTTTACACCTCGCAGTGGCTAGCCCAAGCCACTGACAGAGGGGCCCCTGGGCCACGGTGGCCCGCGTGTGTGCGCGCGTGGCAACCCAGGCCACTGGCAGGTGGGCCACGGACGCTCGCGTGGCAAGCGAAAAAGTGGGCGGATTTAATCCGCGGAGGCGAGGGCTCGACCCCTCGACCTCAGGCGCGCGTGCGTGTGCTGCTGCCACTGCGGTGGCGAACGAATCTTGTCAGTAATGGAGGCGCAGGGAGGATAAGTTTCAGATACGCGTTAACTGAATTTTTTCAGTTAACTGAACCTGAACCTTGGCCGCGCTTCGATCGCTCGCCGGCGATGATCGGCTGCAGCTCGCGGTTGCTACTGCCGTGGAAGCGTGCGTGGTGCGTGTGGTAGGGTGGTGTGCGTGCGTGCAGAGAGAGAGGAGGGCGGAGGGCACGGTGATGCTCACCTCGAGGGACAGAAGGAGAAGGCGAGATCGGAGAGGATGGCGGCGGCGATCCAGGCCTTCCCGGCCACGGCGGCGGTGTCGAAGAGGGAGAGGGAGGTACGGGGGTTCGATTCCCGTGCCTACCCTGCTCGGTGGGAGGCCAGATCGACGGCGATCATCGGATGTTCAGAGAGGGTGGCGCGGTGGTGGAAAATTTCAGAGAGATGCAGATGCAGAGGGAGGAGAAGTGGCGACGACGGCGCGAGGGAAAAAGGTGGAGGCTAGGGCAGAGGCGAGGAGGAACCCTAGGGGCTAGGGTGAGCTTAATAGGAGGGGTCGAGGAGCTGCTGGCCGTCTGCTGCTCGCGGATGTCGACGTGGGCAGCGGCAGATGCTGCCGTACAGGTTGAAGAAGGAGCGAAGGGGTACCAGGCCGGCTGGTGGGCTGGGCCTGGCTGGCCTGCCCCTCTCTCTGCGCTTTTTCCTTTTTTTTTTTGCTGTTTCTTTTTTTTTGCTGAAAAGAAAAAGGAAGAGAAAGATAGGTTTTGGGGTTTAGAAAATTAGGATTTTTTTTTGTATAGATTAGTTAATGCAACAACAACAATTTGTAACATTTAGTTTTCAAATATTTCAAATTAGTTGCTGTTTGTAAATTTGTTTGAATTTGATTGAATTTTAATATTATTTGAATAATTGCACTTAAGCAACTTAAAAGTTTTAAAATTCAAGTTTATTTGAACAAGTGATTGATTTGTTTTGTAAGTTTCATAATTTCAAAATGGTTGCTGGTTGTAATTGAATTTGAATAAAAAATTTGAATTAAGTGAATTATTAAAATGAACCATTTGATAGTTTAAACTTTAAAGTTTAATGGAAACAATTGATGTTTTGATTGAACTTTTTATTTGGAAATTGTAACAGAGCAAGTATGAAACAAAACATTTGAATATTGTTTGAAAATTCAAATAGAAAACCAAGGAAAACAAATGCAATGATTAAGATGCCATGATGCAAAACATAAAATAACAAGAAACAAACATTCTAGGGGTTGTTTTCATACTTGGGATGTTACAACCTATTTCATCATGTCAAGTGAAACTTTGGTCACTTTGATTCGTTTAAACTTTCGCGCCAAAATTTCCCGTACTTTTAGATGTATTCTTTGCAAATGCACATATTAAATTTAGATCCTTATAACTTCCCAAACACTGGGATGTTACAATGAGGGAGGTCTCGATGGTTTTGCTGATCTCGCTGAGGGACCCTTTGTCCATGTGGGCGGTCCTTGAGGCGTACTTTCCCTTTTTGATGGGTTGGTTCCCCGTCGAGTGAGTTCTGGAGAGCTCCACACGACGCGCACACGAAGCTTCTGTTGCGCGTTTGCGTATCTCGAGATCTTTGCGGGTGTATTCTAACTGGCAGCTTTTCAGCGGCAGATGGTAATGGTACGCGATCAGGTCTTATTGGGTTGATCCGGACTCTAGCGGGTGGCCTATCTGCACCGCTGTTTTGGCTCGCGAAACCTTGATATGTTCCCTCGCCGCGAGGCTGGCCCGTTTCGGCAGGTTCTTCCACTGGATCTGCCATATAGACGTGGGACAGATATGGCTGTAAGTCTTTGGCGCGGGACAATAATCTTCGCCGAGTTTAGAGGGATCTTCAGTCGCGATAGTGTGGAAGTCGCGCGTGTTGCAACGGACGGAGTCGTTGCTAGATTCCGAGTTGCGACCAGTGTCACTGAGTGGCGATTCTGGGGTCGCCGGACTTGAAATGGACTCAGTGTCTGATCCATCAAGCGCAGTTTGGCCGGGGAAGCGTAGGATTCCCTCCTTGCTGGCGCGGAAGGGGAGATTGTCGAACGTCATGTTGACGCTCTCCCGGAGTCCGCTGAACGCCGGGCGAGATTCCGGCGAGTGAGGCGTGTAGACGAACGACCCAAAGAAGATTGGCTCCGAAGGAGCCGAAGATCCCGGGCTCCAGTTGAAGCTCGGTGAGGATGAAGCCGATGATGCCGTGGATCCAGCGCCTGCCGTTCCCATAGACGACGCCAATTGTCGATGAGTCATGTCGACAAATCACTCAGATGATCCGGTAGGGTTTCGAGTAGGATAATGAAATAGGCGCTGGAAGATACGTCGGCTAACAGGGGGCACAATTTACCCATGTGCAGGGCCCTCGTAGAGGTAATAGCCTTACTCCTGTTGTCTGTTCTTGTATTATGAAGATTGGTTACAATGGTGGATGCGCAAGCCGAGAGATTGGATCTCGAGCTATGGCTATGTTAGTCAAAATCTAGATTGGATGTCCCCCCTCGGGTAGCTCTCCCATCCCTTAAATAGGTGGCTGGATCTCAAACCGTACCGGGGGGGGGGGGGTTACAAACCCTAGCCCAAGTCGGTGAAAACCTTCCATCTTGTCCCGCAAGTCTTGCGGGTGGGACGCTGCTGGGCCTTCTAGAGACACAGGGTAGTCCTTTGCGCTGGGCTTCAGTGCTGGGCCTTAGACCAGGTAGGCCCATCCGACAGGTCCTGAAGTCATCCCCACGTCATATAGGTTGCAATCAATGTTTTATGGCATTAAAAGCTTGATCCCCATCACAATTAAGGAAATATCCTCTTACTACAGTATCAAAAGCATATTTACAGCAAAGAACAAGGCCAAAGTAAAAAACTACGAAGAAACGGGCTTAGAGTAATTTTAGGTTCAATTTTACAATAGGAATAAAAAACTCTAGACTAAGCTTCTTTAAAACTGTCCTCACTCTCTTTTTTGAAAGTGAAGATCATTTCCTCAGGTGACATAGTAAAAGGGACAAGACTAGACATAAAGGCAACTTTAAAGAGGAACAATTTTTTGTGTTTTTATATAGAAGAGCAAACAAGAAAAAAATAAAATAAACTAAGAAAAACTAAAACAAAGTAAAGAGGTTGGAGGTGAGAGACTCCCCTTGCATAAATCCTCTTCCTCCCCGGAAATGGCGCCAGAAAAAGTGCTTGATGCGCGTAGATTGTACGCTCGTTGGGAGACCCCAAGAGAAAGGTATAAAGAGCACAACAACAAGTTTTCCCTTAGAAAGAAACAAATGTTGAATCGACCAGTAGGAGAAATAAATCACTTCTTAAGGTTGTTAGCAGCTGATGTTGGCAGGACGCACTACCGGTTCAGCAGCAACGTGGAATCTACACAACACAACCGAGTTACTTTGCCCCAACGAAACAGTGAGGTTGTCAATCTCACCGGTTTTGCTGAAAACAAAGGATTAGATGTATAGTGTGGAAAACAAGTTTTGTATGTAGTGAATGAAAAGAGAACAATGATTGCAGTGAATGGAAGGGAAATAGTGTTTGAAGTAAAAGAATAGTACTTGCAGTGGTTGTATTATCAGTGTAAAAGAAAGGACTGGGGTCCATGGTTCACTAGTGGTGTCTCTCAATAAAAGATAGATAACATGTTGGGCAAACAAATTACAATTGGGCAATTAACATATATAAACTTTGCACCGTAGTGCATATGCATGACATGATGATTACTATGTGATTCATGCGGTCATTACAACATAATTCATAGACCGTTATCCAACTGCATCTATGACTAATAATCCACCCTCAGAGTGTAATCCAATCAAACCTCTGGTATTAAGTTGCAAGCAATAGATTATTGCATTAAGTAAATTGCGTAATGTAAACAATGTAAACATCGTTGTTTTCTCCTTAATGGCAACAACACATCCCCCATCTGTTACGTTTCCGTCACTCGAGCGTGAATAAAAGGGAGGCATGAACCCACTATCTAGCATAAATACCTCTTCTTGGAGTTACAAGCATCAACTTGGCCAAAGCATCTACTAGTAACGGAGAGCATGCAACATCATAAAAACATAAACATGATAGATTGATAATCACTTGACATAGCATTCAATATTCATCGGATCCCAGCAAACACAACATGTAGCATTACAATAAGATGATCTTGATCATGTTAGGCAGCTCACAATATCTAAACATGAGGCATAAAGAGGAGAAGACAACCATCTAGCTACTGCTATGGACCCGTAGTCCAAGGATGAACTACTCATGCATCACTCCGGAGGCAGGCATGGTGGTATAGAGCCCTCCGGTGATGATTTCCCTCCCAGCGGGCACTGGCAGAGCGTATGGTTGACCAACCGGGGCCGTGGCCTAGTCTGACCTCAAAATATTTCCTTAGACCTGCTATAAATTTGGTCCACTAAGAGCAAAAAGCCCACTATATGTGCTAAACTAGCCCACTCTTAATAGTATTTTCTTAATTGGCCCACTCTTGATATGGTTGCACGCTCCGCCAACTGCCAACAGGGTGTCGGGGAGAGCTTCAGACACCTCCCGGACTAGGGTTGCCGATGACGGCGGCTACGAAACTTTTCGTGGAAAGGGGCTAGGCTGTTTAGGGTTAACCCGAGAAGGAGCTTAAATAGGCGAAAGGGAAATGTCGGTGGGTGGACAGGGGGCCCACACCACCTGGTGGCGCGGCCAGGGGCGCGCCGCCACGTGGTGTGGCCACCCTGTGGCTCCCCTCCGAGTATGCCCCGGACTCCGTGTACGTGACATAATTCTAAGGTCCTGGGTTCTTTTTCGTCCAATTCCGAGAATATTTCCAGAACAACATTTCTGAAACCAAAAACAGCAGAAAACAGGAACTGGAGCTGTGGCATATTGTTAATAGGTTAGTCCGAGGAAATCCATAAAAATGATGTAAAGTGTATAGAAAACATGTAGCAATTGACATGAAAACAACATGGAACATCTGAAATTATAGATACGTCTGAGACGTATCAAGGCCCGACAAAGGCTCCAAAGAGTGCATCTTGCACCAAATCTCTTTTTTACCATTGTGGTGCCGAGGTAACTTCAACTCAGGTGTACAACCACCTGAGGAAATGGAGGATGTGCTGAATCTAGGTGAGCATGTTCTGGGACCTAAGCACTGCTCATTGGTCCGAAGAGACCCACACCATCATCCTTGAGAGCATGCACAATGTTGGCCACGTATCGGTGAGCTCAACTCGTGTTCATCCACTAACTCTAATCCAGCAATTTAACTCAATGCTAACAAAATATACTTCCAAATTTAGGATCACCCTAAGGACGTTGAGTTCCTGAACAAGCCCATTCTGAACTATGTTCAGATGCAGATCATCTTCTCGTACGGGTTGGCTGCCGGAAAATTTGCCATGGGCTCAGGCGATCTCCTTGGCACGCCCCCTCTCGGAGGATGCAGAAATGCATGAGTCTGACACTGTCTTCCTCGATAGCCCTCCAGAGAAGCAGGTACATGGTGACAAGAGGAAGAGGGGGCACTGGTCGACGACAAGATCCAGGCCTTTCCGAGCATGACGGAGGCGGTGAAGGAGGTGTCCGCGGCCATCAGGGAGAGCAACCCTACGGACATGCATCCCGACCTCTACTCGTTGTCATGGATGTGGTTGGCTTCATTGAGGAGGCCCTCGTGGTAAGTCTTAGCCACCTCATGGACAACAAGGCCCAGGGTGTGAACTTCGTCAGGATGGCGGAGCAACACAGGTTCCTCTGGCCTAGGAACTTCCTAGGAAAGTACCACAAGGAGTGAGCATGCCTTCTTGGGGTTGCTGTGGCGGCAGAAGCATGACGACGACGATGATGATGATGTTGTACATTTTTTTGTAGTTAGGGCTTCAAAAATTCTCTTTTGGGCTATATATTTTGATGAGGTGGTACATACTAACCTCTCTATGATGGTGAACTTGCTGATGCTGGTGGTGGTAGGATGACACCCACTTTTGATGTGGTAGTAGGTTAACGACATATTGATAGGATGAACTTGTGATCTTGTTTTGCTAATGAACGTGCATGCTGCTTTAAGTTTATGTTGCCCTCAACTTGTGATGCATGATCTGATGTTATTTCATGTGTAATGTAGTGTTGATCTTGTCATCTCTCTTTGCAGATGAACTGGTATGTGGTGTAGAGAGGGAGGCGTCCTGGAGTATATAGTTCATGGAGGAGCTGTCAGGAACAAGTCAATGGCTACTCGAACAACAACTATGAAGGGTTTAAAACTTTGGAGAAGGCACAAAAAACTACTACAACTTCCTCAACGCGTTGAAGTGGTATCTCATGAGATACCAGCTCATGAAGTCGTAACCGAAGTAGAAAATCAGGTCCGAGGTAGTAGGATCAAAGATTTCATCATCGTCCTGGTTGTGGTGATTTTGAGGCTCCTATTATCCTAACTCAAGTTTGATCGGATGTATCAAGGACACTAGTAACCTTACCATATTTGAACAATGTAACCATAGATGGGGTCTTGCATGCTACCAAACACGACACAACCGTTTCAGCTAAACCCCAAAGCAAGCAATGCAGAATACCAAACACAACACACTCAAATAACCAACTCATGTAACCAACTCGTATGTAGGCTACAAAACTAGTGACACAACGTGGCTAAGATCCGTATGAGCGTGGCCTTACCCGCCAGGGCCTGCCCGTAGCAAGCCAAGAATTGGTTGCATCCTACCAAACTCGCCTTAGAGCATGGGCGTTGTATGTTGATCCTCTTGTCGCCCTCTGGAGCGGATCGATGGCCGACTCTGCTCTCAGTGTGGTCCGGGGGTTCGAGGGAGGTCTTGCAACTCCACAAGAGCTAGTCACCTGGTCGCTAGATAATTTTGTGAGGCAGAGAGAACGGGACACCGAGGAATCGGGGAGGTGGATCAGATCAGGGCGGACGAGGTTGTGGGAGGAAGACGATCGATTCAACAACGTAATCCAGTTACAGTGGGGGTGGACGGTATCGGCCGTAAACATCGGCGAGATTTGTTTACACATGATTTGATTACAAGCAAAAATAAACAAACACGTTTAACGGTTCCAGATTACGCTGTAAACGAATGACGAACTAAAAAACCGAACCAATTTTAGGTCCTTGGTTGAAAATAGTGGGTTGCATATTGGCAAAAAGGGTGGCGGGGGGGGGGGGGGGGGGGGGGGGGGGGGGGGGGGGGGGGGGGGGGGGGGCGGGGCTGCAGACCGAGCAGTGCCAGATGGTTCTCATCTTGTCATCAGGGAATGCGTTACAAAAAGGTGTGGTCCTAGAGCCTTTTGGACTAGGGACAATGGAAGAGCATCCGGGTTACATTTGTAAATGATGCGACTTGTTTATTTGACATGTTAAATCAG
>CM054057.1:176169176-176214438 GCA_028641055.1 Alopecurus myosuroides
GTACTCAGACTATAACTGACTAACTGAGAAGAAAGTGTCGTTGCATGCTTCATTCTCTGAAGAAGCACATAATCATCTTGACATGATGTTGGGTTACCTCGATGAGAACAGAGTCAGAAATCTTATCTGACCCTCGTTGGTACTCTGGTTATTGACACCGAAATATACAGTTCGCAGGTACAATACTATGTGCTCCAGTCCAACTGCATTATGACGCAAATGACCGCCAGCAAATGCAAAAAAATTCCCCTGTCTGAGTTCTGAGAACCGCTTCGCGTTCTCTCTTCTTCGGATCTTTTGAAATAGACTATCTCGACGGTGCTTTTTCAACAGATTTCTAGTCCCGGTGTTTATTCTCCAAAAATTATGAAATATACAAAATAAGATAAAATAACATAAGAGATGCATCATAACATGAAATATATCGATGAATAACAGAAAATAGCAACATAAAACAGTGAGGCAAAATGGACGTATACCTAACAATGACTTGTCAGTGCCATGGACCCTCTTGGAGTGATTTTCATTATGACTTATGATATCATGATTTTATTTGGAATCTTTTAACTTGTGAGTCTATGTTGCAGTTTTCTGGCACTTCCACCATCCATATTTGCTAGCCTCTTCGGTACTATGCATTGCTCATTCTCACATCGAGAGTTGGTGCAAACTTTGCCAATGCATCCAAACCCCGTGGGAGAACCTTGTTCTTCTACACATAAGCCAAAATTTATATTCCTCAAAACAGCCACCATACCTACCTATCATGGCATTTCCATAGCCATTCCGAGATATATTGCCATACAACATCCATCATCATTATGTTACTTGTCATGCTTCATCATTATTTTTGCATACTGCTACACTGGCGGGAGCATTTAGTTTCATTCATCAGAGATATTTCAGCTTGAGTTATGAGTACTAAAAGTGTGTTGATTCATTGTAAAATAGAGTGTTGCCCCTATCAGTGATGTTACATATAAAAAAATAAAAAATAGAGAAAAAACCCAAAAAAAGATAGGCAAAAGAGAGAAAATAAAGAGAGAGGAGGCATCATTACTATCATTTATTCCACACATGTGCTTTGTTTAGCATCATTACTTCACTTTGGAGAGAGTTTTCATATTATGACTTTTATAACTATGTGGGGAACTTACATTATAGAACTTGGCTTGTATATTCCAATGACGAGCCTTATCAAAAGAGCTCTAGGTCTTTGTGAGCAAGCAGGTTGGATGCACCCCCACTAGTTCCATTGGAGAGCTTTCATACACTTATAACTCTATGTGCATCCGTTGTGTGGCAATCAATACTCCTTGCATAACTTAGATTATAAGACTTCCCTTTGTCTAATGATCACTTTTAGTTGTGTGATACTTTATTCCATTTACCATCCAAAACCCCATAATGTTCTTTTAGCCATAACATCCTGGTGCCATGAACCAATACCGGCTGCTTGTCTGTTTTAAGTGCACATTTATTTGAATGATTTTCCTATGTGCATATTGTTGTCACTTGACTTGATCCTAACATGAGTTGTTGTGAGAGTTTGATGCCTCGGATGATTATATTGTTTCTCTTGAAGCTTAAATCGTCTTTAATATACTTTGCACATTGCATTTTCTTTTAGTATTGATTATTTGAAAAGTTTTACTTTGTTATTCCTAATGGTTTACACATTACTCTTTGATATCAACTATAAACCACAACCTTTATTCATTTTATCCTAGTTTACATGCTTTACATTACTATGACGATAAAGTTTATGTTGGTAGCATGTCACCTCAGAATTTATTTGTTTTTATCGTTTACCTACTTGAGGATGAGTAGGAACTAAGCTTAGGGATGTTGATACGTAATAAACGTATCCTTAATTTCTGATGTTCCATGTTGTTTTCATGCCATATGCTACATGTTTTCCTTACACTTTATGTCATTTTTATCGATTTCTCGGGACTAACCTATTGACAAGATGCCATAAAGCCAGTTCCTGTTTTCTGCTGTTTTTAGTTTCAGAAAAGTTGTTTTGGAAAATATTCTCGTAATTGGACGATTCAAAAGCCAAAAGTCTTAGAAGTCCCGGAGGGTCAAGGAAGTCCAAAGGAGACCCAAAGGGGGGACCCAGAGCCCCCACGCCATGCCTGGGGGTGGTGTGGGCCCCTCGAGCGCCCACCGCCATCGCCCTTTTGCCTATATATGAAACCTAAAGAAATCAGCCTTTTCCATGAAAACTTCCGTAGCTTTGTCGCCGCCGCCAAGTTTCTGGGGACATAAATCTCTGCTCCGGTACTCTGCCAGGATGGGGAAGTGCCCCCGGAGCCATCTCCATCGACTCCACCGCCATCTTCATCGCCGTTGTTGTCTCCTATGATGGGGAGGGAGTAGTTCTCCCCCGGGGCTGAGGGCTCTATCGGTAGCTATGTGTTTTATCTCTCTCTCCCATGGTGTTATTTTTATGTGACCGTGAGCTTTGTAATCTAGGTGAATTAGTATATGTTACTCTTCATATGTTATGCTACTCGAGTGGTTTTGTTATGAGATCTCCGTAAACACTTTGATCACGGTGTAAAGGTGATAGTGTGTGCACCGTGTGGTTTAGCGTGATATTTATATCTTGTGTTGGATGACCCTATGAAATTTTGGTTTTTGTCTAGTACCTTCTAGGGCGCTCATAGTGACAACGTGGGGTTAATTAGACATGGGAATGCGGCTTTGAGGAGTGCTGTTACAGCCCTACGCAATGAATTGGTGTTTGTTATTCAACTGGAGAGTTGTTCGTTGTAGCATAGTGAAGAGATGATATTTATGCATTCAATTATGTTATCATTGTTGAGAGTGTCCACTAGTGAAAGTAGGATCCCTAGGCCTTGTTTCTAAGCATTGAATCACCATTTACAACCTGTTCTGATACATGTTTGCCTGCTGCCATTTTTATTTCAGATTGCTATTATCACTTATAATCATCCATATTACTTGTATTTTACTCTCTCTTTGCCAAACTAGTGCACCTATACAACTGACAATTGTATTAGGTGTGTTGGGGACACAAGAGGCTTCTTGGATCGTAATTGCAGGGTTGCTTGAGAGGGATATCTTTGACCTCTATCTCATTGAGTTCGATAAACCTTGGGTGATCCACTTAAGGGAAACTTGCTACTGTTCTACAAACCTCTTCACTTAGAGGCCCAACACTGTCTACAAGAATAGAAGCATGCGTAGACATCAGAGGGGTGTGAGCTCACCACAATAGGCCTACTCAATGCCACAAAGGTCTCAACCTATTCTTCGATGAATCTCGCCACAAAGGCCTAGTTCACCTTCCACTATTGGTAACCTTCAATCTCGAGGCACACGTCCACAACTTAATCAGAGGCACAACTTAATTTGAGGCTCCTAGGAACACCACAAAGTCATCTAGGGTCCAAAGACCCAAGAGTAACAAGTCCACAAACTTTCACTTCCACGAATCCTCGTGGAGAGAGCAAACCGATGCAACTAATGCAAATGGCAAGAGCACAAGTGCTCAAATCCTTCACTCTCAAATTACAACAAAGCAACAAATTCTTATGGGGGAATAAGAGAGGAAGAACAACGAAGGATAAACACCAAGAACTCCAAGATCTAGATCCACTAATTTCCCCCCATAAAGAGGTGCGATGGATTGGTGAAAATGTAGATCTGGATCTCCTCTAACTTTTCCCTCAAAGATATGAAAGAATCATGGGAGGGATCGAGAAGAGGAAGTTTTCTCAAGGTCAACACTGGTGGGAGAGAGAGGGGAAAACTTGCTTGGCCAAGGTTTAATAAGGGGAGGGGTATTTGTACCCCCTCCCACAAAAATAGCCTTTGCAGCCACTAGGGCCAGAATATCCCCCCCCCCTCAAAAATCCGGCCCTCGGTTTTTTGCCAAGGACCTGGATGGTTCACTCGCAGAAGCCACCCGACATATTGGGCCGGAATGTTGGAAAACAGGCCGGAAATTCGCCCCCCCCCCGGATATTCCGCCCCCACTTGGGCCAAATTTTTTGGACCCACCAGACTAACAAAAACATCAATAACTTCTGCATACGGACTACATTTTTTATGTTCATGGGCTCGTTGAAATGACCACAACGAGCACTACAAGAATACACAGAGAAACATAATTTTACAACAATGGAATATAAACCATAATGGGTAAAGGTTTGACCTCTTTATAAAGAACAACCGGTTAAACCTCCAACACCGAAAACGCAACAAGTTTTTCTTACGAAATCCGTTTTTGGTAAACCTTGGCTTGCCATGAAGATCACGACAATAACATAGACCTCACATAGAGAAAATCCAAATAAGAACAAGAAAAGATGATATGACAAGTATGCAACGGTTTGAGCTCTCCATAAAGATGCGATCAAGTTACTCACTCGAGAATCCCTCTTGATAGTATGAATATCGTTCCTATAACCCCATCTCTACAAAAGTATGAGACCGGTAAAATAGAAAACCTATAAAGATCATACCTTTTCCTTGAGAATTCCACTTGAGCTAGATGGTGACAATCTTTACTCTCTTAAGTTGGATCTTCTTTCATGATCTTGGTTGCTAGAACATGCTCCGCTTGATGAAGACTTGCAAATTTCACCCCCATACACCACTATGGGAGAGACCCTCTTCGATAAATCTTCATAAGGCTGATACGTCTCCAATGAATCTATAATTCTGATGCTCCATGATAATATTATGCCAATTTCTACATGTTTTCTCCCTTCTTTATAGCATTTATATACATTTTCCAGGACTAGCCTATTAACAAGATGCCAAGTGCTATTTCCCTGTTTTCTGCTGTTTTTTATTTCAGAAAAGTTGTTCTGAAAATATTCTCGAAATTGGACCCCACGAAGCCCGAAGTGCCTATTTTCTCCAGAAGCATCCAGAAGACCGAAGAGGAAACGAAGAGGGGCATCACGGGGCCCACACCATGGGGTGGCGCGCCCCCCTTGGTCGCGCCAGGGGGTGGTGTGGGGCCCCCAGGGCTCCACCGCCTCTGCCCTTTTGCCTATTTATTCCCCCCGGAAGGAAAACCCTAGATACCTGATCAAAAATTCCCGAAAAGTTCCGTAGCCGCCGTCACCGTCAACCCTAGATCAGGGGGTTCTGAAGCTGTCTCCGGCACCCTCATGGAGAGGATATCATCACCGGAGGCCTCTACATCACCATGCTTGCCTCCGGAGTGATGCGTGAGTAGTTCATCCTTGGACTACGGGTCCATAGCAGTATCTAGATGGTTGTCTTCTCCTCATATGCCTCCATGTTTAGATCTCGTGAGCTGCCTAACATGATCGAGATTGATCTTATGTAACTCTATGTGCTGTGTTTGCTGGGATCCGATGAATATTGAACTTATGCCAGGTTGATTATAGTCTTTATTGCATATGATATTTGTGATCTTGCATGCTTTCCGTTGCTAGTGGTTGCTCTGGCCAAGTAGTTGATAGTGACTCCAAGAGGGAGTATTTATGCTCGATAGTGGGTTCATGACTCCTTTTCACCTTGCTCGAGTGACGGAAACGTGAAGGGGGAGGATGTGCTTTTGCCACTAGGGAGAAAACAACGGTGAGAGTGCCCACGTGTACAATCATTGCTTACATTACACACTTTGTTTAATGCAGTTATCTGTTGCTTGCAACTTAATACCTAAGGGGGTTCAGATGATAACCTGAGGGTGGATTATTAGTCATAGATGCAGTTGGATTATGGTCTATGTATATTGTTGTAATGCCCGCACTAAATATCATAGTAGTCATCATGTCATGAATGTGCACTACGGTGCAACCTTTATTTGTCAATTGCCCAACTGTAATTTGTTCACCCAGCATGCTATCTTTTATGGAGAGACATCACTAGTGAACCTATGAACCCCGGTCCATTTTCTTACACTGTTAAACAAACCACCACAATTTCCTACTTTCTTTACTTCTGCAAGCATACACCATTTTTCCACAGTATACGTCTAATCTTTGTTGTCAGCAAGACCGGTGAGATTGACAACCTCACTGTACCGTTGGGACAAAGTATTTTGGTTGTGTTGTGTGCAGGTTCCACGTTGTTGCTGACACCGGTGAGCCATCACCATCGTCTGTGGCATCAACCTTCTGAAGGTCATGTTTCTCCTACTGGATTGATAACCTTGGTTCTTAACTAAGGGGAAAACTCCTACCACTGTGCTCATCACACCCTCCTCTTGCGGTATCCCAACGAGTGCAAGATCTGCACAATCAAAGGCCATTATCTCCGAATGGGTGGCAAGAATCAAGCATATGATTTCTTTTAGACACTTCTCTTGATCTTCCGCAACAAGCTTGTTGAAGAACACCACTGGACGTCATCGACCATGGGCTATATGAAATCTTTTATTTTGATGCATGCCCATGGAAAGATACCTAACCACATATAGAAATGTCACACACACATATCATGGGTTAGTTCACAAAGCTGTATGGACAAATTCTTACCATACCACGAGATACATAATCCCACTTGGTACATCTTGTAGCTTTGTGTGTTGATCACAAGCTTGATCAACCTTGTATCTTTTCTTCTTTCTTCATTTGATGATGTCTTAAAGATAACATGAAAGACCACCTAATCCTTTTCTTCAAGAAATACTTGCAATATGCTAAACTCTATAGACGATCATTCTTCATAGAAATCCTTGAATATTACAACGGTCATCATGAAAGCTTCTAGAGTCCAACACATGAACTGCACTATTTTCCCATGGACAAGATCTATAAGGATATCTGATGCGTGTGAGCACACGTTCATTGGGAGACCCCAAGAGGAAGGTATGAAGAGTGCAACAGCAAGTTTCCCTCAAAAAGAAACCAAAGTTGCATCGACCAGTAGGAGGAAGGAGTAACTTCAGAAGGTTGAAGCAGCTGAGATGGCAGGGCGCACTACCGGTTCAGCAGCAACGTGGAACCTACACAACATAATCAAATCACTTTGCCCCAACGAAGCATCGAGGTTGTCAATCTCACCGGTTTTGCTGAACACAAAGAGGTTAAATGTATGGTGTGGAAAATAGTAGGAAAACAGTATGAAGCAATATGAAAGCAGTATGAAAGTAGTAGGTGTTTTATTAGTATGAGGAAAAAGGACCGGGTCCACAGTTCACTAGTGGTGTCTCTCCGTGAAACATAAATAACATGTGTGGTGAACAAATTACAGCTGGGCAATTGACAGAAATGAAGCCTGCACTGTAGTGCATATGCAAGACATAAATATTACTATGTGATTCATGCGGGCATTACAACAAAATACATAGACCGTCATCCAACTGCATCTATGTCTAATAATCCACCCTCCGAATATCATCCGAACAAACGTTGGGTATTAAGTTGCAAGAAACAGATTATCGCAGTAAGCAAAGTGTGTAATGTGACAATGTAAACTAAGTAAACACCGTTGTTTCTCCCTAATGGAAACAACACATCCTCCATCCGTCACATTTCTGTCACTCGAGCACGGATGCAAAGGAGGCATGAACCCACTATCGAGCATTAATACTCCCTCTAGGAGTTACTAGCATCTACTTGGCGAGAGAATCTACTAATAGCAGAGAGCATGCAAGATCATAAATAACATAAGCATGAAGATAACATGATAGATTGATAACCAGAAGACATAGAATTCAACATTCATTAGATCCCAACAAACACAACATGTAGCATTACATAAAGATGATCTTGATCATGTTAGGAAGCTAACAAGATCTAAACATGAGGTACAAAGTGGAGAGAACAACCATCTAGCTACTGCTATGGACCCGTAGTCTAGGGATGAACTACTCACGCATCACTTTGGAGGAGGGCATGGTGGTGTGGACCCCTCCGGTGATAAATTCCCCTCCCGGCAGGGTGCTGGGGAGAGCTCTAGGACCCTCCTGATCTCGTGATGATGATGACGGTGGCCTCGGGTGTTTTTCGGGATGAAGTGGAATATATTTAAGGTTTACGCCTCGGGGAATATAAATGTGGCCCCCCTGAAGCCCCCCCTCTAGGTCTCTTCGGGACTCCGTGGAACCTTCCGGAATTCTAAGACTTCCGGGCTTCAAAATTTCCAATTCCGAGAATATTTCCAGAACAACTGTTCTGAAACTAAAAACAACAACAAACAACGAACTGGCTCTGTGGCATCTTGTCAATAGGTTAGTCCGGAAAATCGATAAAAATGACATAAAGTGTATAGAAAACATGTGGGAAACAATAAGAAAACAACATGGAACATCATAAATTAAGCATACGTTTATGACGTATCAAAACCCCCAAGCTTAGTTCCTACTCGTCCTTGAGTTGGTAAACGATAAAAACACATAATTTCTGAGATGACATGCTACCAACATAACTTGATCATCAATAACGTAAAAGCATAAGTAAGCTGAGATCATAGAACTTTAACACAAGCATGATAAATAGAACTTTAATAATAAAGCATAGCAATCACCTTGCATCATGAGAAGTAACCCAAATTAAAGATCATGAATAACAATGCAACGAAAGATATAGGTTTGTTTCAAGTATAGAGAAAACATGTAAAAGTGATATTTCGCTAGTCCTTAAGAGTGGGGCAAAACATAAATGCCAGGACACCTTCAAAGTTCATGAGGAAGACTAGAACAAATAATTAGAGAACAAGCAATAACACATCATGAATCAATTAATAATGTTTCTGGGATAAATGCACATAAAACTCAAAATGGCAACTATGCTCTCTCAACTGTGCATAAAATTAGAAGATGGAGCTAAACATAAAAGTAAAAGAAAGGCCCTTCATAGAGGGAAGAATGGATCACTCATGTGCTAGAGATTTTATTTTATTAAACAGAAGTATAAAAAATTGACACTCCTCCCAACCATATTTCACAAATCATGGCTAACTGAATCCTCGAATGCCTGCCAACAATCACATATCCTGGAGGAGTGTCTATATTTTAAGAGAGGTGTATGCTTATGTCAACGAATGGTAAACAGAAAATACAGTATGTCAGAAGCCAACTAGACTTCACAAGAGCGGCTCCCATAGAAGGACGCATCTGGATAGAAGGTCATCCCTATTTCTCTTTTGTTTACACAATTATGCTTTGACTGATAAATCAGGAGCAAAAATAGTGAAGAGAATTTGTGTTATTAATTTGGGGCTGGGGACCCCGCTGCTAGCTATTCTATCATTAGATAAGTAGATGAAGCCACTAGTCCAGGGTGTGAAAGTCCAATCAACAAGTGAGATAAAGATTATGTATTTACGTCCTCATGAGCTAAAAGAGGAGCACAAAACATGAGTAATTTTTGAAAGTCTTAAAGGTAACACATGACCAATTTAATTTGGAGTGGCGGTTAAATACCACATGTATGTAGGTATGGTGGACACAATGGGAAAACTTTGGTTTTGGGGAGTTGGATGCACGAGTAGAGCTCATACTCAGTACAGGTGGAGGCTAGCAAAATACTGGGAGCGACAAATCAAGGGAGCACAAGATCCATAATCATGCATAGCGACATAAACATCATTAATCAAAGCATAAGTGGTACCACAAGTTCAAAAACTAAATGATCATGGAGTCTATTCATGACTGGTTCATAGTCATAAACACGGTGTGAGCATGCGCCAGGTCAACCAAATAAAACATTCAAAGGAGAACACCACAAATTTATGCTTCAATATGGCAAGAACAACTCATGATTCTTTCAATGGAACATTATACACTCTCAGCTATTTGAGTCTAATCATTCTACTAAATAACCACAAGTCTTTAGAACTAAAATAACATCTAGCATGATATGAAAAAGTCTAGCCACAGTCTATACAAGCTTCTACTTGCACCGTTAAAAATTCTACCTCCAGCAGTTTGTTTTCCCAACAAGCACCATACAAAACATGCTTTAACAAAAACTCTCTAAATGCTAAAGAAAGAAAACATGAGAGGAATCACAAAAAACTACTAAAACTAACAACTTTGAACAAGAGATGCAATGAAAACGAGAGCTAAACAGGAATTTTTGCAGCAACTAGAAGAAAAACTAAGAATACTAGCATAACAAGTATTCAAACGAAAAAGCGGAGCGTGTCTCTCTCCCAAACAAAGAATGGTAGGATACAACTATATTATTGCAGAAAGGAAAACAAAATAAAACAAAGTAAAACAAAAGAAAAATAAATGGACGCTCCAAGTAAACTTCATATGATGTGACCGAATAAAAATATAGTTTCACGAGAAGTGACCTGATAGATAGTTGATGAAGAAGGATATGCCTTGGGAATTACCAAGCTTAGATGCTTGAGTATTCTTAAAATATGCTTGGATGAACTACGGGGGCATCCCCAAGCTTTGTCCTTGCACTCTTCTTGATCACGTTTATCACCTCTTCTCTTGACCCTTGAAAACTTCCTTCACACCACACTCAAACAGTAATTAGCATTAGAGGGTTAGTGAAAAACTTAAAAATCCATTGGTTATGTATGGAACAATTGCTATTGATAGTTTTAAAAATTATATACAGCCACTGATGTTTCGTGAAGCAAAGAAATCCACTTGACATCGCAAAAAAGCAAATGCAAGAAAAATGGTAGAATCTTTCAAAACCAGAACAATCCGTAAAGAAGAATTTTTTCGAGGCACTTACGTTGCTCAAATCTAAAAACTGAAATAACGGAAAATTTGCGGAATTAGCCGAGGAATAAGCAAAAAAAATTCAGATCATTCTGATTTTTCTATGATTTATATGATTTTTTTACGGTGCACAGCTGAAATCTGTTTTCTGCGCAGAAATCCGAAAACCAACTCCAACTCTCGTCAGAAACCTTACTTGGCACTACTAAAACACGAAAATAAAGATACGAAGGAGTTCCTCAGAAGTATACAACCCCTTGACTCAAAGAAAGCAGAAAAAACAAAGCAAAAAATAAAACCATGGGTTATCTCCCAATAAGTGATTTTCTTTAACGCCTTTTAGCTAGGCCCAGAAAAGTGGAATCAAGTATTTTTCAAGTGAAAAGGATTCAAATAAAGATTTGGCAATTCCTTAATAATACATTGTATTTTATCTAAGTGGGTTTCAGAGGCTCCTCTCTTAGAACTTTTAAGCTTACTATCTTCATCAAATAAATTCTCGGGAACAATCCAATCAAAATTCATTTCTTGGGATTCATGCAAAGCTATTAATTTAAAGGGAATTGGTATTTTATCCTCCTTTTCATCATTGGATTCAGTTTTTTCTAGAACACCAACAATATCTACACATGAGCCAAGCATATTGATACGATCAAAGAATTTTCTAGCTTCTATAGCAACATCTCCAAATTCTTTAAGCATAGTTTCTAAGATAAAATTTCTTTTCTCAACATCTTCAATGTTATTCAAGTTGAGGAACATATGTTGTAATATGGGATGGAGGTTAACAAACCTAGCTTCTAACATGTGAACTAAAGAAGTTGCAGCAGTCTCATAATTGGGAGCAAGTTCTACTATGGATTTTTCCTCAAAATTATCAAGTTTACTAACATGATCAAAGAATTATTTAATAGTTTCCTTTCCAAGTATAGAACCACTTCCTACCGGAAAATCTTTCAGGGTAAACTTAGGGAACAACATAATGAAAAATAATACCGAAGTGACAAAAATAACAACTAGAATAAAAACTTTTTTTTGTTTTGATAAAGATAAGAAAACAAGACAAAATAAAATAAACTAAGAAGAACAAAAACAAAGAAAAGAGATTGGAAGTGAGAGACTCCCCTTGCAGAAATTATCTTCCTCCCTGGAAACATCGCTAGATAAGTGCTTGATGCGTGTGAACACATGTTCGTTGGGAGACCCCAAGAGGAAGGTATGAAGAGTGCAACAGCAAGTTTCCCTCAGAAAGAAATCAAGGTTGAATCGACCAGTAGGAGAAAGGAGTAACTTCAGAAGGTTGAAGCAACTGATATGGCAGAGCGCACTACCGGTTCAGCAGCAACGTGGAACCTACACAACACAATCAAATCACTTTGCCCCAACGAAGCAGTGAGGTTGTCAATCTCACCGGTTTTGCTGAACACAAAGAGGTTAAACGTATGGTGTGGAAAATAGTAGGAAAACAGTATGAAGCAGTATGAAAGCAGTAGGTGTTTTATCAGTATGCGGAAAAAGGACTGAGGTCCACAGTTCACTAGTGGTGTCTCTCCGTGAAAGATAAATAACATGTGTGGTGAACAAATTACAGCTCGACAATTGACAAAATGAAGGCTGCACCGTAGTGCATATGCAAGACATAAAGATTACTATGTGATTCATGCGGGCATTACAACAAAATACATAGACCGTCATCCAACTGCATCTATGTCTAGTAATCCACCCTCCGAATATCATCCGAACAAACATTGGGTATTAGGTTGCAAGCAACATATTATCGCCGTAAGCAAAGTATGTAATGTAAAAAATGTAAATTAGGTAAACACCATTGTTTTCTCTCTAATGGAAACAACACATCCTCCATCCATCATGTTTCTGTCACTCGAGCACATACGCAAAGGAGGCATGAACGCACTATCGAGCATAAATACTCCCTCTTGGAGATACTAGCATCTACTTGGCCAGAGCATCTACTAATAATAGAGAGCATGCAAGATCATAAAACATAAGCATGAAGATAACATGATAGATTGATAATCAGAAGACATAACATTCAACATTCATCAGATCCCAGTAAACACAACATGTAGGATTACATAAAGATGATCTTGATCATGTTAGGCAACTCACAAGATCTAAACACGAGGTACAAAGTGGAGAGAACATCCATCTAGCTACTGATATGGACCCGTAGTCCAGGGATGAACTACTCACACATCACTTTGGAGGAGTGCATGGTGGTGTAGACCCCTCCCGTGACGAATTCCCCTCCCAGCAGGATGCCGGGGACAGCTCCAGAACCCTCCCGATCTTGGGATGACGATGACGGCGGCTTCGAGTGTTTTTCGGGAAGAAGTGGAATATATTTAGGGTTTACACCTCGGGGGTATAAATAGGAGAAAGGGAAAAGGAGGTGGAGGCCGGGGGGGCCCACACCACCCCATGGCGCAACCAGGGGGCGCGCCGCCCTATGGTGTGGGACCCAGAGGGCCCCCTCCAGGTCTCTTCGGAACTCCGTGGAACCTTCGGGAATTCTAAGACTTCTAGGCTTCGAATTTTCCAATTCCGAGAATATTTCCAGAACAACTTTTCTGAAACTAAAAACAGTATAAAACAGGGAACTGACTCTCTGGCATCTTGCCAATAGGTTAGTCCGGAAAATCGATAAAAATGACATAAAGTGTATAGCAAACATGTGGAAAACAATAAGAAAACAACATGGAACATCGGAAATTAAGGATACGTTTATGACGTATCAATATCTCAATAAAAACATTAGTCCATAAGGATTGTCATCAATTACCAAAAATACACATGGAGGAACTATGTACTTCCACCTAGGATCGGCGTGGCTTCAGACTTTTTTTCCCTGCCAAGGCGGCACTTAGAGCCACTCGCGGGAGCGTGGGGGAGGGGAGGAGTTGGAAATGGAGCCAACCGCGTCCACTATGACGCTAAGAGAAGAAGGTGAAGTCGCCTGCGTTCCCGCCCCCGGCGACACCAAAGTTACCACGCCATCAGGGTTGGCAGGACATGTACTAATGTCGCCCCCGCACGCGTTGGGGGCTTGGAGAGTGATGGCATGTAACACAAGTTCATTGGGAGACCCCAAGAGGAAGGTATGAAGAGCACATTAGCAAGTTTCCCTTAGAAAGAAACCAAGGTTGAATCGACGAGTAGGAGAAAGAACTCACTTCTGAAGGTTGATGCAGCTGATGTTGGCTGGGCGCACTACCGGTTCAGTAGCAACATGGAATCTACACAGCACAATCAAATTACTTTGCCCCAACGAAGCAGTGAGGCTCTCAATCTCACCGGTTTTGCTGAAACAAAGGATTAGTCGACGTATAGTGTGGAAAACGGTACTTGTTTGCAGTAATGAAAAGAGAACAATGATTGCAGTAGGAAAACAACGGAAAAAATGTGGTTGTATTATCAGTGTAAAGAAATGGACTGGGTCCACAGTTCACTAGAGGTGCCTCTCCAAATCAGATAGATAACATGTTGAGTAAACAAATTATATCTGGGCAATTGACATATATAAAGGCTGCACCATAGTGCATATGCATGACATGATGATTACTATGTGCTTCATGCGGGCATTACAACAAGATACATAGACCGTTATCCAACCGCACCTATGACTAATAATCCACCCTCAGAGTGTCATCCGAGCAAACCTTGGGTATTAAGTTGCAAGCAACAAATAATTGCATTAAGAAAAGTGTGTAATCTAAACAATAAAATCATCCTTAGACAAAGCATTGTTGTTTTCTCCCTAATGGCAACAACACACCCCCCACCCATTGTGTTTCTGTCACTCCAGCGTGAGTGAAAGGGAGGCATGAACCCACTATCAGGCATACATACTCCCTTTTGGAGTTACAAACATCAACTTGGCAAGAGCATCTACTAGTAACGGAGAGCATGAAAGATCGTATAACATACACATGAAAGAACATGATAGATATATAATCATTGCACATAGTATTCAATATTCATTAGATCCCAGCAAACACAACATGTAGCATTACAATAAGATGATCTTGATCATGTTAGGCAGCTCACAAGATCTAAACATGAGGCATAAAGAGGAGAGAACAACCATCTAGATACTTCTATGGACCCGTAGTCCAGGGATAAACTACTTACGCATCACTCTGGAGGCAGGCATGGTGATGAAGAGCCCTCCGATGATGATTCGCCCTCCCGACAGGGTGCTGGGGAGAGCTCCAGAACCCTCCCGAACTAGGGTTGACGATCACGGCGGCTACGGATCTTTTTGGTGGAAACGGCTTGGGTATTTAGGGTTAACCCGAGGAGAGGTATAAATAGGCGAGAGGGCAACGTCGGTGGGCGGCCAGTGGGCCCACACCACCCCCAGGCGCGGTCAGAGGGGGCGCGCCGCCCTATGGTGTGGAGCAACTGTGTCCCCCCTCCGGGTCTCCTCCGGACTCCATGTACGTGACAACTTTCTAAGACTCTGGGATTTTGTTTTGTCCAATTCCGAGAATATTTCCAGAACAACCCTTCTGAAACCGAAAACAGCTGAAAGGAACTGGCTCTGTGGCATGTTGTCGATAGGTTAGGCCCATAAAATCCATAAAAATGACATAAAGTGTATAAGAAACATGTAGCATAAGACATGAAAACAACATGGAACATCAGAAACTATACGTACGTTTGAGACGTATCAGAGAGGCATCGAGGCGGACGCTGCCCCCTAGGGAGCCCACTCTCCGACCATGGTGGCTTGCGCCGCTTCACCGTTGGCGGGGCTGGAGACTTCATCATCACCACAAGAAGGGGTCGAGCTCGTAAGCTCCGACCTGACCGTAGGCGCCATGGAGGCAGACCCAGAAGGGGAACAACCCTTCTCAAGCTTCGCTATACTCGTGTCCTTCTTCCCCATAGGGGTGGAGCCTCTGAGGCCATGGTGGTCACAGAGTTCGAGGCCCTCACCCGATTTTTCTTCACTTCTCCTCCCTCTGGAGCCTACAAGGTTGGGAAGGAGGTCAGCAACCAACATCGACAAGGTAAGAAGAAGCGCGCATATGATTGTTTTACCTTGACAGGGGGCTCCTTTGGAGAGGCTCGCTGGGGTTGTCACGAGCGTTTTCGTGACGCGTCCTCCTCACCTCGTGAAGCTCACCTGGATTCTCGCTCAGACCTTCATTGTCGCCTGGCTCTAAGCGCCGTTGGGGAACGACACGGAAACCCTCGTTAGACACAGCGTCCTCGTCGTTGGAAGAAACCACCATCGACCGACGTTTTTTTGACAGCGACGCCATCGCGTCCTCGTCCGCGATAGAGTGTTTGGCAGCTCCAGAGTCGCCATCACTCACCTCAGTGAAGTACAACACATAGGGATTGTCTTCCCTCGACTCCGTCCCCTCGACGAGAGGGCCCCACCAGTCAAAGCGTGGTGTTGAGGCAACGACCGCATCCCTCTCCTCAGCCTTGAGGTCGTAGAGGGGAACCACGCCCTCGGGGAAGATCGGCGGCAACGAATCGCCCAGAAGTATCTTCAGCACGCCCGTGAACTCCCCACTCCCGAGGGGTGGGGTCCTGAGCCTCATCGCATCTTTGGGGCCAGAGTAGAGCCACATGCGCCTCCCGTGCCCCTAGAGATGAGCGACGCACTTCTAGCGAACTCCCTCACTACCACGGAGGCAGTGAGACCGGCGTCGTGCATCTTTTCCACGCGCTCCACCAGGGGTGCCATGTTTGCGCCGCCAAGCTCTTCTCGATCCCATCCCGAGTGTTTCAAGGGGGCCGCGGAAGGAACCTCGAAGAGATCGTTAGTGTCGCGCGTGTCCATGTACACCCAGCACCATCGGATGTCCTTTAGCTCCTTCGAGAAGTCCAGCCGAGGAAACCACGCGCCCATACCAGGGCCAACATGGAAAGAGACACACCCGGCGCAGGGGCCCTCTGCGGCCTCATGAAGAGCGAAGAAGCAGCGGAAGAAAGCAATTGAGAGCCTGATGCTTAAGAAGGCCTCACATTAGAAGGCGAAGATGGAGAGGATAAGAATGGAGTTGGGATGAAGGTGAAGCGGCTGGATCTCGTAGTGGGTCAAGACGGCGATGAAAAAGGTGGAGAAAGGGGGGATCAATCCCGTGAAGACGGTATGGTAGAAAAAGGGATACAGTGTCGCAGAAAGGGTGTCCGACTCCGTCGTACCTGCCTAGAGGATGCTCGCCCCGTGCCCGTTAAGAGGGAAAGGCAACCATGCATTGGGCTTTGTCCAACGCCTTGCCCGGACCGATACGTGAAACCTCAAGTATAGGGCCTGTTGCAGCCAAAGTTGAAGCTAGAGTCATTGTTGTCCCACGCGAGTTTTCCTCTCCAGGCCTTTGAGAGGTGCTGTGAGTGTGTTTAGACCCAGTGTTCGAACCTCTTGAGAGACCTCGTCCTAGGACATCCCCTCTCCGACACAAACTTCAACTAAATTTTAGAAAGATTTCAAGCAGATCTGTCAAGCAGAGGCGGTGCTGTGACGGTCTATCAGAAACTAGCGCAAGTGTTCAGTCTAACGGTAGTTTGCCCAGAAACAGACATGATGATGTTATTCCTGCAGTACATGCCTTCAATGTGTTTGGAGCTGACAGTCGCTAAACATGTTTAGAGCTGGTTTAATGGCGTGAATTTAGCAGCTAGCAAGAACGCGGATTTTTTCAAGCTGCTAGCGCGCGTTGCTCTAATCTGAGCTGTTCGTGTTTATTGGGATCTGAACCGATGGGTCCCACATAAAAAAAAGGAATATTTAGCTTTAGTCTACAGAAATATAAGAGCTCTTTTGGGCAACTCGTTTGGCACTGTTCGAATAATATAGAAGAGCATCTGGCCCACAATATCAAAGAACTCTTCATCCAAACCGTTGGGACTTGACGATTTTTAACAGAGAATTGTATAGATTCAAATTTTGAAACAGTTTTAAATATATTAAATATTAGACTCATTTTGATGAGTTGGTCGCGAGGAAGTTAAATATGTAGTCCAAATTAATTTTACAAATTTTATTTGATAGTTGGGCTTGTTTCTTTGCTATTAGTGCATTTGAGGGAAAGGAATCTAGTCCCAGGAAAAAGTGAGTGGGTCCCACTGTACCAAATCCCAAAAAATTGATCAAGGGTGGAGATAGGCTTCACGCGCGGTAACAGTTTGTAAAGAGCATTTTCGAGCTAGCAACGTGTAAGAGCGATACATGCAGCCGTCGTGTCTAACATTTGGTGTATATTTTTGGTACTTGACCAAAGAGTTATGTTGTTTCAAAACACTCAACGGTTTGAAATTTAACATTGTTTATGTGGTACAATATATATATATATATATATATATGTGGGATGGAGTTGGGGTGGTCTAGGATTTCTATATTCTTTTCGGTGAAACTATATGTCCGGGAAACTGTAAATGGAGAAACCAGTAAGTGGTGGGCGTATGGAATTAAATTGGTATGCTGCTTCGGAAAGGAGAGATCTCATGCCTGTTCACCAAGATGCTTGATTTCTTGATGCTAGAATTTCTTTAAAACACTTCAGTCAAATCATTATACATGTAGCTACATATCACTTGAATTTAAACGAGACGTGCATTGCAGGTAACACACTTACTAGCGATGATAAAACAAGAAACCAACTGACGCGGCAAAGCGCGCCTATCCTTTCTAGCGAGTAGGATCGGATCGGTAAAGAAATTTGGGTTTGGGCGGTGGAGCTTGGTTTACCATCTTCGGCCACGACACGCTTTAGCGAGTGCACGTCCACCAGGCCAGAAATAGCCTTCCTTAGCGGACAATCGTGGCTTAAAATCTCCTTTACCACCTCAGCGGAAGGACTCAGACCAGTGCTGATACGTTGCGATCAAACGCAGAAAAAGGGAGCTAGTGCAATAGTGTGCCACGGCCTACGACTCGATATATCAGGTATCGTGGCGCAGCGAGGGAGGAGAACGATCACTTCTCCGGCCACAGCGCGAGCACCACTGTACATCCGTCCGGTCGTCGAGCGCGTGAGCAAAACCTTGCCTAGCAATGTCGAGACCTCTCATCGGCGGCGCGGCGTCCGGCGGCTTCAAGCTGCCTCAGTGGCTCGCGCTGCTCGGCGCGGCCCTGCTCTCCGTTTGGGCGCTCTCGCTCGCGGTCCTGCTCTGCGCCTCTAAGAGAGGCAGCGGCAAGGCATCCGCGTCGGCGCAGGAGATGGCGTCAAGGCGCGCACCCGCGGCGGCGACGAGATCGAGCTGCCAGGAGGCTCCGACTCCGGAGATCGCGTCCAGGAACGCCGCCGCGGCTTCGACGCCGACGAGCGGCTGCTGTGGCCCCAAAGGAAGCCGCGGCTGCTGCCGCTGTGCTGGATGCAGGCAGTGTGGGCCATGCGCCCCGTGTGGCTACGGGTCCGGAGCCCACGGCCCCGATTGTTGCTGCTGCTGCGTCGTCGAGTGCGACGAATGCGATTGCAGCGGCGTGGACTGCGGCGGCTGCGACTGCATCGGCGACTGCTGTGGCGCTTGCCTGATGCTCCTGATGGCTTGCTAGTGGCTTGATGTTTAGGTTAATGGGGCTTCTAGCTTAGCTAGTGTAGCTGACCAGCTCTACTAGTTCATCGCCGAGAACCATATGTGCATGCACTGGTCAGTTACGTACGCATAGGTGTTTAGTTGCTTCTTGGTGGGAGAGCTTTAGATCCAGATCAGGTGTTTAGTTGCATGCAGCAAGGTTCTTGGGCTAGCACGGAGTAGTTATTTGATCCAGATAAGGTGGCTACTTGGTGAGAGGTTTAGAGCTCGCGCGCAGCAAATTCAGGGAAATCTGTGTGCACTTGCTTCTTGGTGTGAGGTTTAGCGCTCGCACGCAGCAAATCCATTGATGCTAACTTACTATTGTAGTCACCTTGCATGCTATTGCATCAGATCAGATAACATGGTAGTACTAGTACATGTTGCAGTAGTACGTATTAAGTATATAATCAATGAACTGGCTTTCTAAATTCTGTGCGAGAAATGTGGTTACTTTTGTTCTCCAAAATTTTCTGTTGGCAATTTGTGTTGCTACGAGCATCCTTTTACTTTTTTTCTAGGAGTATTATTCTTTCTTCTGTTCTGTTCTCCATGTGCAAGGTGCATGGGGAGGCTGGGACACGAGGGTGCAACAGACACCTTAGTCACATACATTGCACTCAACACCAACAAGGTCATGTTTTAGCTACTGTATCCAGGCATTGGCAGCAAAGCTTTTGTTGCACTTTCGTGTGCAATGGCGCTAGCACAGAGCGTGAGGCGCTTTGACCGGTAGCTAGCCGTAGTGTTCGTCACAACGAACTTGCACCAATGAAATTAATGAATGCAGTCTTGTCTCTGTCGCACGGACCCTACTACGTACTTACATCCGACTTCAACTTCCAGCACGGCACGGTCATTCCTAGTGTCCAATGGCCTCAAAATTCAAAAAATGATGGAAGTGTACTAATTAAAAAGGCTTCAGATCGGGTTCTCTTGCTGAGAGATAGGTTCACTTGGATCGATCGCCCCAAACGCCCACAAACTTGCTTTTTATTAGCTTGTTTAGAAACTAGGCGTCACTTATGCTCTAATTTAAATTAATAAAGCAAGTAATCTAGTTAACAAAGCCGGGGCTCAAACATGTTGAGCCATACAGCTTCGCCAAACCGATAAAAGTAAGGGGCCGGCCACGCCACAACAGACCAGTAAAAGGACTAAGCATGTTGCAGTGCTAGAAGCAGAGAGTGGAAGATGGTCTTGAGCCTGGCAACCATCTAAAGCAGCGCCTCCTTGTCAGCCTCCTTTGCGAGATTTGTCCAACCATGCACAAAAATCGACATTTTGAAAATAACGTCAGTCGGGCGTTTGGGGGCGATCGATTCGATAGCAAGTTTGTTGCGCGTAAGCCAAATAACTCATCCTAGAGCCGCAAACAGCACCCAGCTGGTGCGGCGTTGGCATCCTAAAAGAGATTGTTGGATGGCGAAGAACTGGGGGAAGAAGGCAGGGCTCCAGCTGCACCCAAGAAGCTCCCTGATCACACTCCAACCCAACTTAGCCAGGGAGCAATGGAAGAAGATGTGGGCGAAATCTTCTAGAGTCCCACAAAAAGCGCAAGACCCCTGAGATGGGTCAAAGCGCCCAAAAAGTCTATCACGCATCGGGAGCCTGTCGATTGCGAGCTGCCAAGTGAAGATTTTGATCTTAAGCGGGACTTTGGCGGACCAAAGATCACGACACATGGCAATAGTTGCCCCATGTGAAAGTTTTTTGTACATTGAGGCAACCGTGAAACGACTCGAGGGTTCTAGAGCCCAAGAAATGGAATCCGCGCCCACGGATAGACCCACCTCGGCCAGTACAGCATTAAGCTCTCTCCATTGATTCATACATAGTGGGGAGAAAGTGCGCCTGAATCGTAGCCCCTCTACGTCGAAGGCAGCAGCAACAAAGATAGAAGGAAGCTCACAGATCTCGAATAACCGTGCGTATATGTCCTTGAGTGGACCATCCCCGGTCCACCAGTCGGACCAAAAGAGGGCCTGAGATCCATCCCGGATCTCGTATCTCGCGCCCAACTTAAACAGATGTTTAATTTTATGGAGACTATTCCAAAACTAGGTCCTCCCCTGGGATCTGCGGAGAAAATATTAGACGCCTCGTGGTACTTTGCAAAGACTAGTTTGTGCCAAAGAGAGGAATCATGCTGGAACAACTTCCAGACCCATTTGAGCAGCAGAGCTTTATTCATCAGCTTAGTGTTAGTCGGCCCGAGACTCCCGCAGTCTTTGGGCCGACAAACCGCTGGCCAGTTAACCATATGACCTTTACGCTTGGGGTCTGATCCTTCCCAGAAGAATCTAGCACGAATGGAGTCAAATATCTCGTGAACCCCGTCCTGAAGCAAAAATTGCCCCATGGCGTAAGTAGGAAGTGCATCTAAACAGGCGTTTGAAAGGATCAACCTTCCCCCCCCCCCCCCCCCCCCCCCCCGAGGAAAGGAGTCGACCCATCCAAACCTCAACCTTAGCCCCCTAGCTTGTTCACTAAGTAGTTCCATTGCTCGATGGCCAGCTTCCGGTCCGAGATGTGAAGGCCAGGGTATAGAAATGGGAAGGTGCCGAGCTTGCAGTTCAGCATACTGGCAATTCGAGTCTGCTCGCAGAGAGGTTCACCAAGCACAAACACTTCAGACTTATGGAAGTTGATGCACATCCCAAACATCTCCTCGAAGCAGAGTAACAGGAACTTCGGATTAGCAATGTCTAACTCCTTGTTCTGGGTCATGATGATAGTATCATCCGCATACTGCAGATGAGAGATCCCCCAGGGATCAAGTGAGGCACCACGCCACTGATGTGGCCTGCGGCGCAAGTCGCCGATAAGATGGCCGAGAGGGCTTCGGCGATGAAGTTAAAAAGAAGAGGAGAGAGGCGGTCCCCCTGGCGCACCCCTTTTTGTTACGAAAATAAGGGCCAATCTGTCCATTTATAGAGATCGTCGTTTCCCGCCGGCGACAAGTTGCTCAATTCTGTGAATGAAGCCTGGGTCCTTTGAGGAAACTTGTCTGGTTTTGACTGATAATTCTATTAGAAATTGGGTCCAGCCTAGAGGCCACCGCTTTTGAGATGATCTTGAAGATGACGTTGACTAAGGCAATATGACTGAATTGTGATATCTGGTCTGCCCCTGGACCTTTGGAATCAGCGAGATTACCCCAAAATTCAGCCGGGACACGTCCACCCGGCCCAACATGAAGTCATTGAGAATATGAAGCACCCCAAGCCTACATAAAGGCCAGCAGCGCTTGAAAAAGGCAACCGGAAACCCGTCCGGGCCAGGGGCGTGTTCACCTTCATGGCATTCACTACGGCCTCGAGTTCCTCCTCAGATAAGGTGAGAAGGAGACACTCGTTCTCCGCTTTGGAGACGCGTCTCGCAACAGACCAGAGGTTCGGAAGTAAACCCAAGCGACAAGGAGCCTCGGTGCCCAGGAGGTTGCGGTAGAAGTCGTACACATGTTCTTGAATGCGAATATGATCGCTCATCGGCCCCTCCGAAGCTAAAAGCGTCGTGATGACGCATTTTCTTCTTCTCCCATTTGCCACGGTGTGAAAGTAGGCTGTGTTTGCGTCCCCTTGCAAAGGACACCTAAATCTCCCGTGTTGACGCCAATACTCCTCTTCCTGCCGGTAAATTTCAAGGAGTTGGTCTTCCAGATGATAAAACGGAGAGCTCACTCATCTTCGTCAATGCCTAAGGAGTCGGCCTTCTCATCCAGCGATTTGATCTGGCTAAGGAGGTTGAGCTCGCAGACTCTGTCATCTCTCCCCATATTGCAACTCCACCCTCGTAAGTATTGTCAAAGTCCCTCAGCCATGTGTTTCCACCGGTCAACGATGCCCCCCCCCCCCCGGCGTGCGCCATGAGACTGAGCCATTGGGAATGAAGCAAGTCATGGAAGCCCTCAACTTCGAACCACCCTAGTTCAAAGAAAAAGTGATTTGAACGAGTCGGCGAACCCTCCCGAGTCCAAGATTAAAGGGGTGTGATCCGACATCACCATTGTATCCACAGTGAGGGAAGCCAGGGGAAAATGGCATCAAGCTCAGAGGTGACCAAAACTCTATCCAGGACGCAGCGCACCGGATCCCGCTGGCGGTTCATCCACGTGTACCTTCCCCCCGAGCGAGGTATCTCTGTTAGCGCCCCCTCTGATATGTGGTTGTTGAACAACTCAATACGCTGCCAGTTAATACGGTCATTGTTTTTGTCCTCAGACCTCCTAAGAAGGTTGAAATATCCGCCCATGAGGATAGGGAACCGGGACGCCTCGACCTTAGTTGAGAGTTCAGATAGAAACGCGGGGGAGTCAGCGTGGTTGGCCGGACCGTAAATCCCGATGAAAGTCATGATTTTGTTCTGAGCCCGCATCAAACAGTTCGCACTAATGAAAGATTGACCCATGTCAATGATTTCGACATCAAATGCATTGTCACGCAAACCCAACAGGATACCACTTGAACGGCCCGAGGCAGGTAGCCAGCACCAAAAAAATTCTCGCCAATCTCCAGACATTGTAATTTGAGGTCTGAGAAGTCTTGCTTAATGGTCTCTTGGAGCACGATAATGTCTATCCTGTGTTTACGGAGAAGATCCCGAATGAGAGTTCGGTGCCCCTTGCGGCCGATCCCTCTGATGTTCCAGAATAAGATCCGTTTATAACTCCATCCCGCAGGCCCGTGCTAGCCGGGTCACTGGGCGCCATCCTAGCGGCGCCGCAGATTTCGAACGCTTCCTGGCAGGGGAAGGGGGACCGCAACCTCAGTAGCATCTGGACTCCCCGAGACCGCTCCCACCGGACTAGGTGATACTGCCTCGACCTGAAGACTGGGCACCCCCTCCCTTGGGGAGCCACATGCTGCAAGTTTGCCGCCACAATCGAAGCCACAGTCATCGTCTCGGGCACCAAGGAAGAAGTCGCGGTCGCAGAAACCCCCTCTCAGCCCCCACCGTGGGATGAGGAGAAGATTCCATGGCCGCCGCCGCTGCTAGCTCAGCCGCAGGCCGGGCACTAGCCAGATTAGCTTGGGCCAATTCGTTGGCTCTGGTTAACAAGAGCGCCTCAACAAGAGGACCACTCGCAGATTGGAATGCCACCCCACAGTCTGATGCTACCATAGGGAGATGCCCGTCTGGAAGATTTCGCAGATTAGAAAAGATAGGATCAGCAATAGTAGTTGCGCTCTGCTTGGCAGAGTTCGAAGACTTCTTCTCCGTTGTAAGCTTCACCGCCTTGTACATCAGCAATTCCGCCGAAGACCTGCCCGAGAGCGCACTCAACTTGGAAGGTTCCACCGCCATCGCCTTCGACCTGAGACCCCTCGCCACCGGGGCAGTCAAAGCAGGCACCACCGACAACGCCAGCAGAGGGCCCAGAATCGCCTCAGGAGCAGGCGTCGGGCGCCTAGAGTCCTGCGAGTCCACAACCACCGCCTCCACCTCTGAAGCCACCCATCCGGGCAGAACCGAGAGGGTCGATCATGCTTCGCCTTGCTGCGACGTTCCTTGAGGATGACACCGCCCGACCCCGCAGATCCCGTGCTGGGAGCCAACGAGAAGTCCAGCCGCCTCACCTTGGACTGGGCGAGGTCGCTCATGTCCACTCTGAAGGAAGAGACTCGATGGGTGGAAGATGGGGACAGGAGAGTGGCATCACTCGCCACAGAGTGCGTTGGTGCTTCGGAAGAGAGATCTAGCTACGCGCAGACACGATCGCACCCAGCGATTTGAAGATGTCGCCGTCTTCTGTCAGATCGGACCCATGCTACGAAAAGGTCGACTTCGGGAGCATGATTGGTGCAACCGGCAACACACTTGAGATCGTAGCGCCATCAGGAGGAAGGTCGTAGCCCACCCCATCCTTAGGGCCCGACTTGGAGACTTTGGAGGGAAGAGAATTTTCTCTAGCCTTCTCGCGTTCCCTCGATCTTTTGTTGTCCCAGTCCTCACCATCATCATCCGAGGACTGAGAGTCTTCGTCCTCATGGTCATCATCATTCGGCCTAGGGTGGCTGGGAGGAGAAGGCGTTGGGGTCTTGGCCTTATCCACCTCCTGTTCCACTGTGATGCAGTAGCCCTGTAGATTCACGAAGAGGGTGATGGAGGGTTTCAACACAACAGGGGAGCGGCAGGCAAACTTCATGCGGACAGGGGCCCTGTCACCTCCCAGTGACGAGAGATCCACCTCCATAGGAACTCCCAGTTCCAGCGTAGCCCCCATCACATAGGACTCGTCGCGAAGCGGAGGGGGCACATCCAGCATCCTCACCCAGGTCAGTTCCAGGGTCTCGGAAGCCCTAGGGTCCCCCACCAACTCGGAGACCACCGCACGAAAATCAGTGATCGGCAGGACCAAGTGAACGGACAACGACGTCGCCTAGAGGGGGGTGAATAGGCGATTAAAACTTTTCCGGTTAAAGCTTGCTAAATGCGGAAATAAACTAGGTGTTTAAATTAACAAGCATACAACCTAAATATTCTATGGCCAACTAGATGCACCAACAACTTATTCTAAGCAATACGAGTAACAAGGTGTTAGCAAGATATATAACTTCAAGCTCGAAGGCTATCACGATGTAAATTGCATAAGTAAAAAGCTCGGGTATAGAAATAACCGAGACACACGGAGACGAAGATGTATTCCCGAGTTCCTCCCACAAAGGGGAGTACGTCTCGTTGGAGGGGTGTGAGCTCACCACGAAGGCCTACTCAACGCCACAAAGGCCTCACCCTATTCTCCGATGAACCCCGCCACAAAGGCCTAGTTCACCTTCCACTATTGGCAACCTTCAAACCCGAGGCACGCATCCACAACTCAATTGGAGGCTCTCGGTGTCACCACAATCTTGGGGCACGCATCCACAACTCAATTGGAGGCTCCCAAGAACACCACAAGTCGTCTAGGGTCCAAGACCCAAGAGTAACAAGATCACAAATTTTCACTTCCACGAATCCTCGTGGAGAGAGCAAACCGATGCAACCGATGCAAATGGCAAGAGCACAAGTGCTCAAATCCTTCACTCTCAAATTCCAACAAAGCAACAAATACTTATGGGGAATAAGAGAGGAAGAACAATGGAGGAGAAACACCAAGAAATCCAAGATCAAGATCTACTAGGTTTCCCTCACTAAGAAGGAAGATGGATTCGTGGAAATGTAGATCTAGATCTTCTCTCTCTTTTCCCTCAAAGATATGCAAGAATCATGGGAGGAATTGAGAGAGGGGCAAGCTTTCCAAGGTCAACAATGGAGGAGAGAGAGGGGAAAAATTCGTGCTTGGAAGACCTCGCTCTTTGGGGAAGAAAGGGGCCTTTTATAGGTCCCCACGAAAAAGAGCCGTTGCAGGAAAAACTCACACCGGAGACTCCGGTGTGAAGACCGGAGACTCCGGTCTGAACCGGAGTCTCCGGACACTCTCCGGACCCTATACAGTACGCGACACCAAGGGAGCAACCCCTGGGGGAGTTTTTGGTCCGGAGACTCCGGACTGCACACCGGAGACTCCGGACTACCGGAGATTCCGGCCCTAAGTCCGGAGACTCCGTACTGGCGAAAACTGCAGAGACACCAATACTAAAACACTCATACATTTTTCGTCCGGACTCCGTTTTCGATGATCTTTGGCTCGTTGAATTCGCAATGAAAAACTCTACAAGATCATGCAGAGAAACATCACTGCCCAACAATGGAAACTAAAACCAAATGTAGAAAGGTTTAACCTCTCTAAAAGGAAAAACCGGTAAAACCTCCATCACCGAGACGAACATAACTTTTGCGGATGAACTTCGAAAGAGGTCAATTCAATTGGGTTGGAAAGATAAAAGCAAGGAGTATCCAAAAAAAAATGAATGGAGAAGTTACCACACATGGAAGGTGTGGAAACATTCTCAAAGCTGAACCGGATATTTTCTCCACCGAAAACGCAACAAGTTTTTTCTTACGAAATCCATTTTCGAGAAACCAAGGCTTGTCATGAAGATCACGACAAGCACTAAAACCCAAAGGAGACAAAGGCCAAATAAGAACCAAGAAAGATGATATGCAAAGTATGCAAAGGTTTGATCTCTCCATAATGATTCGATCGAGTTACTCACTTGAGAGCCCCTCTTGATAGTACGACTATCTATCCTATAACCCGGTCTCCTAAAGACACGAGACCGGTAAAATAGAAAACCTATCAAGATTATACCTTTGCCTTGAGCATTCCACTTGAGCTAGATGATGACGATCTTGACTATCTCAAGTAGGATCTTCTTTCTTGATTGCGCTTGCTAGCACAAACTCCGCTTGATGAAGACTTGCAAGTTGCTACCCCATACACCATTATGGGAGAGACTAGCTCCCCCATACACCATTATGGGAGAGACCTTTCGGCAAATCTTCACAAGACCACAATATCCAAATGGGTGGCAAGCATCAAGCATAGGATATCTTCTAGATGCTTCACTTGAGCTTCCACGTCAAGCTAGATGACAAACACCGCTTGACGAGGACATAGACCATGGGCAATAAGAAATCTTCCTTTTGGTTCATGCCCATGGAAAGATAACTAACCACACATAGAGATGCGACACACACATATCATGGGTTAGTTCACAAATCTATATTGACAATTGCTTACCATACCATGAGATACACAATCCCACTTGGTACAACTTGTAGCTTTGTGTGTTGATCGCGAGCTTGATCAACCTTGTATCTTTGCTTCTCACTTCTAAAGATGATGTCTTGAAGATGATAATGAAAGATCACCTAATCCTTTTCTTCAAGAAACACTAGCAATAAGCTCAACTCAAACCAAGACCATTCTTCATATAAATCCATGAATATAACAATGTCCATCAAGGAAGCTAATAGAGTTCAACACATGAACTCCATTATTTCCTATGGACAAGATCTACAAGGATAACTCAATGCAAACATTAGTCCATAAAGGATTGTCATTAATTACCAAAACCACATATGGGGGAACCATGCGCTTTCAATCTCCCCCATTTTGGTAATTGATGACAATCCCTTTTTACGAGGGTTTATATGATGAATAAAGCAAACATGTAAAAAGAGCAAGGATGCAATAGCATGGAAAGGCAAATGCTTAAGAACGAAACTAAAGCATAAACCAAATTCCCTTAAACCCTCTAAACTTCTCCCCCATTGGCATCCATTGCCGAAATGGGTAAAAAGATTAGAAGGCCAATATAGTAAGATCTCCCCCCATAGTGTATGCATTCCTCATGATATGAGTGAAATCAAGTGCATATCTCCAAATATGAATAGATGGAGGGAGATCAAACTATATTGAGGATCCAGAGGTTTACAAGCAAAGTTAAATTGAAGGAAACTTTCACAAAGAAGCAACCAACCAAAGGATCCGAAAAACCGATTGACCAAAATCAGTATTTTGATGAGATCAACCAAGTGTTCTAGAAAATCAAGAGGGAACTCCCAAAGGTACATGCACAAAGTTAGATTTGAATTACTATATAGTGTGCACAACATGAATCATCACTCCATTCTAGATAATTTTGAACACAAACAAGAGCAAAAGAATAGATTGGAAATGAAGCAAAGCAACTTGCAAACAAACAAAAGTTGAGCAATGAAGATCAAAAAGTGACAAATAAAAACTTACTCAACCGAAATAGATGCATGTGACAAGGAAAAACATTTTTAGGAGACTAATAGGATGATAGAATCATCAACATAGTCTTTCAATATATAAGGCACATAGTGCATATCATGTCTTTCCAATACACACAAACCATGAAGTGATAAAACACATAGGTCCACAAGCTTATTAAGATGGAAAAAGGAATACCAAAAGAAAAGCAAAGCTTGTGCCTTTTAGGAGCCACCAAGGAATATAAAGCAATAAAATGTGGTCACTAAAGAAATAGAATATCAATTAAAGATGTAACTATTATCGTGTGTATAAGTTTCTAAGTGGACAACAATCACAAATATATATATCCACAAAGAAACATGCACACACAAAATAGGTACAAAGGTGAAGAACATGATATCCAAGAGAGGTTCATTAATATACCAATAAGATTTTTGCTTGAAAGCAAAGCACTAAGCTTAGTTTAATCTTAAGGGGATATAGATGAACACACAAAACTCATCAAAGCATCACAAATATCACAAGGGAAAAGTGATAGTTGGAATGCTTCGAGAAAGGTAACGCATATCACAAAAGATTCAAATGGTTTTTGAGAATTCATCAATATTGCATATGAGAGACTTCAAGTAGAAGTTGCTAGATTAATATACTCGGGATTGGTGAATCATGAAAATGACTATAAATATCCCCTTAGTATGTAATCATCCCGGCTTACTCATAGTTGCAATTAAGATGCTTTTGATAAGACATTTGCAAGAACCAAATGAAATGCAACAAAAGGAAATCATGCCAAGAAGCAACCTACACAAGGTTGAAAGCTAGAAATGTATGCATGAGATAGATACTTGTTACCGAGACGACATTGGTGATGAAGAGGATGCGAGTTTCATAATCATCGTAGCTTGACTCCTATAATACCATGGTGAGAGAACACCTTCCTTATGAATGGAGCAAGCAACCAATGTATCTCCATTGTACCTAAAAACAAAATTCAAGTACAAAATGGTACCCAGACTCATTGGGTCCGAAGTAGTTAGAACAACTACAATATATAGGACAAACTCAACATAAATATGTGCATATTAATGTGCACATCTTAGCCACTTAGGATTAGATGGAGTTTATCCTATATATTGGATCAAAGAAAGTAAGCATGCCAAAATATATACATAGTAAATATGCATGCACAAAACTTTCAAGAACCAAAACAAGATACAAATTGGACAAAGAACTAATTAAACCAAGAAGCCACTCACAAGAGTGAAAAGAAAGAGAATTGTCCAAAAAATATCATGACCCAAATCAACACATGATTGAGGAAACAGCCATAGAGAGGATACCAAAAAAATATAAAAGAGTGAACAAACCCTCTACACTTTTCATGATAGCACACAAAGTACCAAGACGAAAAGTGTTTGTCTTCCAAAGAGACAAGTCATTGGGATAACAAACAAATTTAAAGACAACAAGTGTTCAAACGCATATAGGATATTTCTTCCAATAATAGTGCATTATTTATGATCTTGCATTTGAATACAAAATGCACACAATGGAATCATTACTCTCCATATATATTATTCAAACACTAGTCATGTTTAAATAAAATCAGTTAGATGCAATACCAATTTAAAGAATGGTGATCTACTCAATGTAGGATAGCTTCCCCAAGAATAGTGCAACCCAAAGAAGTATGACTTTGAACACAAGTGCACAAGTATTGGATCATTGCTTTTCCTAACTCAAGAAAACATAAAACAAATTTTGAGTAGAGCAAGGAAGACACAAAGGAGTTTGAACCAAACACAATCCTTGGCAAGAAACAAGGAAATATTAGAGCAATGGCCAAAGTAAATATGATCAATAAACTTACCACAAATTATTATAACTTGTAAAAGACAAGATATGTATGAAGATATTTCTCGGTGGTAGATTTGTTCACAATCATATTCACAAAACATAAGCATGTGGTAAAACATAGGAATAAAAAAACATGCTTAGATAGAGATTCTTGAAGGCTTCAAATAAAAACCGAAAAGCAAGGCAACAAGAAACTCTCTAACAAACAAGATACCAAAGAAGAGAGACACAAGATATTTTAAGAAAATATGGAACTTGTTTGAGCAACATGCCACATAGGAACAAGATAAATAATAATATCAACTCTAGGTGGCTATACCTCACATGTTCACATTTTCTAGGATTGTAATATGCACATAGCTTATTACTCCCCCATAATGTGATAATCCATTGAAAACAACAAGAGGCAAAAATAAATCCAACTAGAGAAAGTTAATGGACATTTAGAAATGAATTTCTCATGAGAATGACATACCACATAGAGAATAGACAATATTGATATATCAACACTAAGTGGTATTCCTCATGTACACACATGTCGCACCCGGACTTCTAGAGGATACTCGCCGTTCCGTTAAACAGTAGTAGATTGGATTACGGGGCTTACCGGCACCCGCGTCCTCTTACGAGTAGGCCAACACACGTATGTGTGACAACCAACCCCTATCTGTTCAGCGTCGACGTAAACTATCCCATAGAAATCAGGATACTTCCATTGACGTACTTCAAAACATACACACATGGTACGTCAACGGCGTTTGAACAAGTGATATCACAACAGATCTCTACGAAACAAAAGATTGAAATAAGTTGCAAATAGCTCTCATTAGAGCAGAGATAGCAAATACAATCATCCAGAGGACACATGTCCCAACAATTCATCATTACATCACAGCGGAAGCATTCAACATGTCTGAGTACAGACAAGAACCAAATAGGCCAAAGAGGCCGGAAACGAACAGACGGAGCCCATCCACGAAGTCTCGGATCCTGCCCGGGTCCGCTATCTACTCGTCAGCAGTCTCGTCATACTCCACGTAGTAGCCACCATGTAGATCCTCAGAAACGTAGGTCTGCGGAAACCACAGCCCCAAAGGGGTCAGTACATAAACGTACTGGCAAGCAAGACTCACAGTTCACCAAAATGTAACCCGTCAACACCAAGCACAGATGCTTTGGGTTCAACGGAAGAAAGGGGATATAAAAGATGCTGCAACTGGCTGCTCTAACCAACTACAGAGTTACTACCACTTCCGGCTAACAGAAAGGAGATAAGATCGGGTATCGTAACCAACCTATCAACTAACTCCAAACAAACCCATCCTGGATCTCGCCCCTTATCCAAAGAAGCAATCCGAGGATAACTCACACAGTTGGATTGATGATGGTTCAGATTATTGTGTCAATAAGCCTATTACTAGTCAAGTTGTTAATCATTGGGTGTAAGGTTGTTAAACATTAGGTTTAAGTTGTCCTGAGTACTTGTTAGCCAGTACTTTCACCAAGTAATCCATAACCGCGGAAAACACGGCTTCTCGAGAAGATTTATCCCTGCAGGGTTGCACCAATTTGGCCGTACACGTAAGAATGACCCGCCAGGCGGGGAGCTAACCCACCAAGCGAGGCACTCAACACAACTCAACTCTTCTTCGCATCAAGCCCCAAGCACCTTGGGCGCACGGCTAATCGAGCCCAGAAGAAAATGGACCCTCATAGCACTCTAAGAACGTGTCCCCCTATATGCCGACTACGAAAGTTCCACCCGGGTACCAAGGGCTCGCAAGATCATGCATGCAGCAAATGGAAAACCCGAACTAAATGAGGCGATTTGGACGAGATGCGAATCGAGTCAAATTGAGGGGGGCGCCCATACTCGCTTCCCACATGCGGGTAGTGCGCTCATCATGGATCAGTAGACAAGACCCTTTTCCTATTAGGGTCGACACTAGCAGGCCTCAAAACCACAAGGGCCTCCTTCTGGTGCCTTATCATCAAATTATTATTTAACAATAACATTAGCATGATTGATTGATTAAACATCGAGCCCCCAGAACATAATAAAAATATAGTAACTGAAAGTAACGGGTAACAGACTCGAGCAAAACAACCTAAGCATGCTAGTAAGACACTGGCTCAATCAATAGGGTTGTAGGAGGGGTGGTGAGACAATATCAGGGTTAAGGGATTCATGTGATAGGTTCGTAACAGAAACAACTAGTACTATGGCTTAGCAGAAATAGACAACGGAAAGTATCGGTAACCAATGTTGAAAGGAACACAATGGTTCATGTGAGTGATAACTTTCCTGCAAAACCCAGTAGCCTGGTACTGAGCTAAAATCCTTAGAAGGGGTGTCGTAAGTATCGTCGGTCTCAACGTCGTCGTTTATCCGAGAAGAAGCAAACAAACAACGCAGAGGCAAACAATCAATATCATGGCATAGTGCACAAACATGGGATGATGCATGACCATTTATTTGATGCATTAAAATAAACTAGTTGACAAGATAGAAACAGGATTAAATGGACCCACATGCAATTGGATTGCATATGAAAGGCCCATGAATTAAGGGTGAAACAATTTTTTACAACTAAACAATAGGTGAAAGTGGATTAGCATGATGCATGGATGAGGAAAACAGCAAAATAACAACAATAGAACCAATTGGAAATAAGGTTTACCAAGTTTAGAAATTCATTTATTAAGTTTTGGAATTTTGGTTTCTTAAAGGTGCCACACAAGCATTTGTTGTTTTCACCACTTTTAATTGTTCAAAATGGATAACAAAGCTTATATTTGATAAGAACACACCATTTTAGGTGGATTGCATGTTTCACTTGTTGAAAAAGGATTTCAAATAAATTATTTATGAATTAAACAAGTTTAAGCAAGAAGTAAATGAATTTAATTCAAACATGAACTTATTTGAATTTTTATTTGTTCAAAACATTAAGTGAGATTCATATTTGAAAATTTTATACTTTTATGGTTGGAAAACATATTTTATATGTTCCAAAAGAATTTAATTTGATCAAGTTATGAAATTAACAATATTAAATGATTTAAACAAGGTTTAAATTATTTAAGCAATTTTAATTATTCAAAACATGAAACAAATTTTATATTTGGAAAGGTGGTTTAATTTTGCATGGAAAACATATTTTATTTGTGGAAATTGGATTTACAATGAGCAAGTTATTATTTTGGCAATTTTAAATGCAATAAACAAGAAACAGTTGTTTTCAGCAATTTAAATTATTCAAAACAGCAAACAAAATTTATATTTGGAAAGTACATGAAAAGTTGATTGGAAAACATATTTAGTTTGTTGAATTTGGAATTTTTATGCTCAAGTTATGAATTTTGCAAAATTAAGTGATTTAAACAAGAATTCAAATATTTCACCAATTTAAAATATTCAAAAGAGTAAACAAATTTTATATTTGGAAAGAACATTTAATTTGGGACAGAAAACATATTTAAAAAGTCAAAATTGGAGTTGGGATGAATTACTTATGCATTTTAGAACATTTGATGCAAATCTGCCATTTTTTAGTAACTAGGGACTTAGGAAAAATTATTACAGGGGCTAGGAATAATTTGCAAGGGCCTATTGGTGATTTCCTGGAAGTTCTGTGACCAAAACATTGCAAAAATAAAAGGTGGTTTTATTCTGTGGGAGGGGGGATTCGATCCCCCCACCTCCTGGCTGCGCAAGGGGTGCTTAACCAGTGGGGTATCTGCTGGAATGGTGATAGAGAGGGGAACTCGGTGGCGTTATGGTTTAGGCTGCACTGTAAAACAATTTGGAAGGAAATAACATAAAAGGTGGGGAGATGGGTGTCGGATATATACCGAATAGGGGTATAGAAGATGGTAGACAAAAGAGCTGGACTACCAGGGTGGCCTGCAAGGTAATGGGTTTGGGTCCATTGGGCGGCCCAGTAGTCCAACGCGTAGAAGCCGGATTCTAGAAGAACCCGGATCACGGCCCGCGTGATCTGGCTTGGAGGAGAAGACGGATTCCTTACTTTCCAAGTTACAAGTTAAACGTAGTCTTCTAGGTTTCTGGTTCTGTAAGCCCTAATCCGGCTATTATATAAAGCCGGACGGGAGATAGATTTCATAAGTTCAATAAGTTCCTTTAGTTCCAAGGTTCTAGGTTCTAGCTTAAGCTTTGCGCAACTCGCCGGGAAGTTCATCCTCGACGAGTAGCTAGATCTATTCCCTTACATTGTAACCTTATTATACGGGCTTTAGTCCCTCATAGTGAGAAGTGCAGGAGTAGGTGCGCCGTACTGTCGCGACGTACCGAACCTGGGTAAATCCCGTGTTCTGTGTTTACTACGCTATCCCGTTACCCCCACGTCTCTACCGTAGTCTCATGGCACCCCAGTCTATGAAAACTACTACGATGTCTCGACAGTTGGCGCCCACCGTGGGGCAAACGACGTCAGGCGTGAAGTTCCGATCTGGGATATTAGGCGGAATCGGAAGATCGATCACCGTCGGAAGCTTGGAATTCGACAACGACGTCGGGCGCTTCCTCGACAACGGATCCTACATCCCGGCGCAAAACCATCTGGTAAGTGCCTGCGTTTTACCGATTGGATCTGCTAATATCTTTATCGGATTAACCGCGGAAGCAATGGGGTTTTGCGGTGAAAGCAATTATCTCCCACCCGCCCTATACCCAGTCGAAGACGACTATGATGCCGGATTTTGCTCAGATCGCCGACAAAACGGTGATACACACTTATCGGCATGGTGCAATCCGAGATAGCCGAAAACACGGATGACGGAAATCCCGTGCAAGAGGCAGACAACAATACACCCGTCTCAGAGACGAAAGAACCAATACCCGTCACAGAGACGGAAGATCCGACATCTGTCAACCAGACGATGAACTCGGAAACAGAGTCCGTGCTTGCCGCCATTGAGGCGAGATTGGAGTCGGAAACCGGATCGGATAACTTCGAATCCGAAGACGAAGATGATGATGCCTTCGTAAGAAAAGTTAAGTCCTTTCAAGAGGGATTCCATGAAGTGCTAATGGCAAAACCAGCTGATACAACGGGTGCCGATAGCCAGGAAAGCCCTAAAACCCCTCCACCAGCAGAGGAGAGGGAAGACGGAGAAACTTCTCCGATATTTCCTAATGTCAAGGAGATGACAGAGGATGAACCTGTCAAAAAACCTCCGTCTTCCAAGAAAAAGCACCGTGCTTCTAAAAAACTCCAGTACAAACTCCGGAAGAAAAAGTCAGCTGATCTCGCTGATGAAAACCTGGAAGTCGGAGATATTAGTGGCACAAAGCCTACGGAAAAGAAATCTAAGGAAATCACTGCTCCGCCAATGACAGAACTGGAAGAGCAAGAACTATTACAAACTCCAGTGGGACCCAATGAACCCCCTGAGATGCTGGAAGCCAGGAGACAAGCTTTCCAACGGCAACAGCAACAACTGCTTAGATCTCGGCAACACCTCCAACAAACCCATAATGACATCAAAATTATGAAGGAAGAAATTGAGGAGTACGAGAGAAAGCACAGATCTGTCTTAAAACCTACAAGGTTACCCGGAATTACAAAACCGGAAGAACTGCCGCCAAAAGAAAGGTTCTATAACCCATCTTGGCAAAAGCAGTTAAACGGCAAAGATGCCAAGGGCGAACCAATATACAAAACCGCAGCTGAAAACGCGGAAGCAGCGTTCGCCATCCTGAATAACGATCTGTACTCCAACGGGGAAAAACTCCAAGGGGTGTATGCTTTCCTAGGAAAAGCATTACAGCAGCAACAGCGAGGACAAGAGAGATCAGGGAGGCTGCATGATAATTCCGCCCTCTGCAAAACTGTTACTTGCGCTGCTGGAGCACCTGGACCGGAAGAACCCGAGATTCGGATAAAAAAGAGGATCCGAGAAAAGACAAGAAAAACCCCGACAACCGGGACGCAGCGTCTAGAACCGGACCTCATCTCCCGAAAGATGGATATAAACCACACGATCGGGAAGACAAACACCGGAATGACGGCAAAATAATGCCACCTCCGAGAAACCCAGCTGAAAAAGCTGGAAGATATGATACACCTCACAGGCGTGAAAGATCTCGGACACCGCCCAAAGATAAGGAAAGGTACAGGAGCAGGACTCCACCTAATCCCAGAGGGCGTGACAACGGAAGAGATAGAGATAACCTCGGAAAAACGCGTCCGCGTAACAATGGAAAAGAAAGGAGCAGATCCCCTTCTGTCCATTCAGCCGGGAGATATTCTGCACATATCGATAGAGCAGAAAAGGATGATCTATACTTTGGTCCTAAGTGTTTTACAGACAGGATCCGAAGGATAACCCTGCATTCTGGCTTTGCCAAAGTTGGTCCAACCTACCAAAAATATACCGGCAGTACAAACCCGGATACCTGGCTTTCAGATTATTACACAGCCGTCCAGATCAACAACGGGACAGACCTGGAAGCTGTCAAGTTTCTTCCCCTAATGTTGCTAGACGGAGCCAGAGATTGGATTAATGGTTTACCATCAAGAACTGTCGACAGTTGGGATGATATGGCGAGAGTATTTACTCAGCATTTTCGAGGAACATACAAACGCCCAAATAGCATCAACCAGCTGAACCGTTGCACCCAATTTGAAGACGAACCATACGTGGATTTCATCTCCAGATGGACTGCAATGAAGAATAGTTGCTCTGGAGTAACTGACGTACAAGCAATGCATGCTTTCGTCAATGGCCTAAAACCCGGACTTGTACCGTTCATGGTTGGTTCTAAAAAGCACAAAGATCTCGGATCTATGCTTACAACCGCTAATGAGCATGCTGCAGCCGAAGACGATATCAGAGCAAGAGGAGGCAATATTGAGTCACTGATACTGGCCAAGAAAACACCTCGTTCTGATAAAAAAAGGAACTCCGGAGTCAACGACAAAGCCCAAGGAGGTTAACTTAGCCTTCGGAGGAGAAAAAGGCAACAAGTGGAAAGGCCGCAGTCCGGATCCCATCAATTACACTCCTGAAGAATGGGAGAGAATTAAGTCGGAACCCTGCGTCCACCACTCTCAGTTTGGGAAACCAACCCACACAAACGCGCAATGCCGGCTAAACAAGCATATGAAAGGCAATGCAGGATCCGGAAATAAAGGGAAGGGTTCTAAGAGGAAACCTGCCAAACAAAAGCCAGAAGCTGAAAAAGAAGACAGTGAATCGGACACTGATGATAAAATCCAGGAGCAACAGCGAAAAGGCGAACCCAAATTTCCGAGAGTTGACGGAGAAGCAATGCTAACTTTCCTAGCAACCCCGTCAGCAAAGGTGGCCAAAAGGACACTTCGAGAAATAAACGCGGTTGTTCCTGCAACCCCAAAATTCTTGAAGTATTCCAACACACCGATAATCTGGGATCAGTCTGATCATCCCGGAAATATCCCCGAACCCGGCACACAAGCTCTTGTTGTAAGCCCTATTGTTCAAAACACTAGGCTAAGAAGAGTGCTGATGGACGGAGGATCCAGCATCAATATAATGTACCTGGATACACTGAAGCACTTGAAGATATCCGAGTCCCAGCTCAACTACAGCAATATACGCTTCCATGGCATCGTTCCTGGCAGGCAAGCACGATCCCTAGGAGAAATTTCCCTAGATGTCACCTTCGGAGATAAAGATCACTTCCGGCAGGAAAAAGTATCCTTCGAAGTTGTGCCGTTCGAGAGCGTGTATCACGCAATACTCGGACGTCCGGCTTTCGCCAAGTTTATGGCAAGATCTTGCTATATCTACAACAAGCTGAAGATGCCAGGACCCAAAGGAGGAGTAATCACCATTGCCGGTGATTTCAAGCTGGCAAACGAGTTGGAGAAGCAAAACGCCCTTTGCGCTCAGAGAGTTATAGCTCAGGAAGAACTGAAGGAGTTAGCCAAGGAGGTATCGCCGAAAGAAATGCCGGCAGGAAAAGAAACTCGGAAGCCAACAGATAGCTTCAAGGCATCCGAGAATACAAGACAGGTAATCCTAGATCCCAAAGATCCGACAAAATTCGTCGTTGTAGGGACTGGGATGACCGACAAATAGGAAGGCGAGCTCATCAAGTTCCTCCGTGAGAACTGGGACATTTTTTCTTGGTGTCCAGCTGACATGCCAGGCGTACCCAGGGAACTTGCTGAGCACCAACTCAAGGTTATTCCCGGATCAAAACCCGTCAAACAAGGTCTCCGTCGATTTGACGGAAGAAGACGGAAGGCTATTGGCAAGGAAATTATCCGGCTTTTAGCAGCGGATTTCATCAAGGAGGTAATCCATACTGACTGGTCCGCAAATCCGGTATTAGTACCGAAGAAAGACACAACTGCCCTCAGAATGTGTATAGATTACACAGGATTGAACAAGTTATGTCCGAAAGATAGGTTTGCGCTGCCGCGAATCGATCAAATAATAGATGCCACTGCAGGCTCTGAGCTTTTATGCTTTTTGGATGCATACTCCGGGTACCACCAAATACGCATGAAAAAGGAAGATCAAATCAAGACTTCTTTTATAACCCCGTACGGGACGTATTACTACGTAACCATGCCTTTTGGCCTGAAGAACGCAGGAGCAACCTACCAGCGTTGCATGCAACGTTGTTTGCATAGTCAGATTGGAAAAAACGTCCATGTTTACGTGGACGATATTGCTGTCGTAACCAAGGAAAAAGATACACTCCTTGAGGATTTGCGAGAAACTTTCGAAAACTTGCGCACTTACAAGATGAAGTTGAATCCATCTAAGTGCGTATTCGGGGTTCCCTCAGGAAAACTTCTAGGTTTCATCGTTTCTCACAGAGGAATAGAAGTGAACCCGGAAAAGATCAAGGCAATCTTGAATATCTCAAAGCCTACATGTGTAAAAGATGTCCAAAGATTGACGGGTTCCGCTGCAGCCGTCAGCAGATTCATTAGTCGGCTGGGGGATAAAGCCTTGCCACTATACAAACTGTTAAAGAAATCCGACAAGTTTGAATGGACAGAAGAGGCCGACGCAGCGTTAACCCAGTTAAAAGAAACCTTGATGAACGCTCCCATCTTGGCATCTCCCAAAGATGAAGAACCCATGTTGTTATACCTTACGGCTACTAGTCGGGTTATCAGCGCGGTAATCGTTGTGGAACGGGCAAAAGAAGAGCAAAGCATACCAGATCAACATCCGGTATACTACATAAGCGAAGTTTTTTTCCGAATCCAAACAAAGATACCCGCACTATCAGAAACTGGCATATGGCGTATTTTTCGCATCCAGAAAGCTGCGCCATTACTTCCAAGGACATTCTATAACAGTGGTATGTAAAGCACCACTAGGAGATATTATAAACAATGCGGAGGCAACCGGCCGAGTAGCTAAATGGGGCATCGAGCTGGCAGCCTTCGACATTAAGTATCAGCCAAGGACGGCAATAAAATCCCAGGTTTTGGCAGATTTCGTCGCCGACTGGACAGAAGCAATGGAAAATACACCGATGCCAGAGTCCGAGTACTGGATCATGCACTTTGACGGATCTAAGATGAAGGAAGGAGCTGGAGCCGGCGTAGTTCTAAAATCTCCCAAGGGAGACACAATGGAGTACGTATTGCAAATACACTTCAACGCCAGTAATAATGTAGCAGAATACGAAGCTTTGCTTCATGGCTTGCATATTGCAAAAGAAATAGGGGTAAAACGCATCTTGTGTTACGGAGACTCGGATTTGGTACAGCATCAGCTCAACCAAACCTGGGACGCGAAAAGCCCCATAATGGCCGAATATCGAAGAACGGTGGATGAGTTTGCCATCTGTTTCTTCGGGTTCGAAGTCCTTCACATAAAACGGGAGGAAAACTGGAACGCGGATGCGTTAGCCCGCATGGGATCAGAGAGAGTAAAAACTTTACCACCAGGGGTATTCGTCCAGCATTTGCACGAACCATCCATAAAAGGTGGAGACGTCGATTACCCTTTAGCATCTGAAACAATTGAAGTCATGTTCGTTAAACCGGATTGGACAATCCCGTACCTAAACTTCTTAGTCAATCAGAAGTACCCGGAAGGAGCAGACGAAGTCTTGCAAAGGCAAATACAACGTCGATGCAAAGGATACGTAGTAATCAACGACCACTTATACAAACGCAGTACTTCTGGAGTTTTTCTGCGGTGTATTTCACCAGAGGAAGGAAGAGAAATATTGCAAGAAATCCATGCCGGCGATTGCGGACATCATGCTCAATCAAAAAGCATAGTCAAAAAAGCATTCCGTGCAGGGTTTTTCTGGCTAACAGCCAAGACAGACGCCGAACGCATAGTGAATACATGCGAAGGATGTCAATATTATGCTAAGCAGACCAATTTGCCGGCCCAAGCATTAAAAACTATCCCTATCACTTGGCCGTTTGCGGTCTGGGGGCTAGACATGATGGGACCGTTCAAAACTGCAAGAGGTGGACTTACACATCTACTTGTAGCAGTAGATAAGTACACAAAATGGGTGGAGGCTAAACCCATCAAAAAGCTGGATGGCGCAACTGCCAGAAATTTCATTATTGATTTAGTAATGAGGTATGGCGTCCCACACAGCATAATAACTGATAACGGGACAAATTTCTCCATTGGGGAGTTGGCAAAATACTGCCAACAAACGGGAATTCGCTTGGATCTTGCATCTGTGGCGCACCCGCAATCTAATGGACAGGTTGAAAGAATGAACAGCTCAATCCTGCAAGGAATACGCCCAAGACTCGAAACTCCTCTTCATAGAGCAGCCGGAGCATGGGTAGAAGAACTACCTTCCGTGTTATGGAGTATTCGAACGACGCCAAACAGGTCAACTGAGCAAACCCCGTTCTTCCTAGTTTATGGTGCGGAAGCCATGCTTCCAACGGACATGATCCATGATAGCCCAAGAGTGCAAAATTTTGATGACTCAGATGCCGAAGAAGCACGACAGGATGCTGTCGATCTCCTAGAAGAGGAAAGAGAACTTGTGCTTCAAAGATCCGCCATCTACCAGCAAGGTTTACGACGTTATCATAGTCGGAAAATCAGGCATCGCTCTTTTAAAGAAGGTGACTTGGTGCTGAGATTGGTGCAGCAAAGAAAGCACAAATTGGCCCCAGTATGGGAAGGACCATTTGTCATCAGTAAAGCCATGAAGAATGGATCATATTATCTTGTCGACATTCGAGATACGGAGGATGATCCCAAAAAGCCGAATCGCAAAAGAAAGAGAAAAATAGATGCTGAACTAGGAGAGACAAATAGGCCTTGGAGTATCCAGCAATTACGTCCCTTCTACACTTAGTTCAATTTCTATGTAAACATCTTTGAGATCATGAAATAAAAGTTATCGGAATTCATATTCATTATAAGTACAAAATATTTCCGCTTTTTCTATTTCCCAATGATCTTACAAATACTCAATGTTGACCCGAATTGTGCCTGCGTGCTCGGTGTTTAAAAGCTGAATGATTCGGCCTGTTAAAGGTTAAAGGAAACTCGGATTGTGCCTGCGTGCCCAAGTTTCAGAACAGTTCCTTATTTTCTCTAAGTCTTATCTGATCGTGCGTATGCTGGGTTACTGGAACTAGTTAGTAAAAATGCCTTTAGCATGATTCATGCTTTCGAGTTTCAAAACTGCTTGGTTCGTCCCCAGTTACTCGGCATAACGATTCATAGTGCTATTTGAGCCATACTAAGAACAGTTAAAGCATATATACCAGATTACTTAGAAGATAAAGGAGCAGCCAAAACCCGGAAAAACTTTGCAAGAAGTTTGAAATCGCAAAAAGGCGGAGTTCTTGTTTCGACAAATGACATAGAAGTATTACAATATGAGTTACATTGTAAAGAAGCTACTATACGCATCCATCATCCAGGTTAAGTGCGCCCCCTTTAAATTTCTGAGTCTTCATCACTACCATCATTCTCGGGGGCTGCAGGCACTTCTTCTTCCGGATAAGTAATGGAGATATTTACCATGGAAGCAATCTGCGTAGCATGGCCTTCAACTTCTTTAAAGATTGCATTTATTTGTGCTTCTGAGCATTCTTGAGGAATACCGGATGCTACAAAACGCCAGGATTTTGCATCAGGGTAGTGTAAGCGCATAAGGCCAAGTGCCATTCGCGCCACCACCCCGTGCTGCAGAGCGAAGGAAGGATTCCTTCGAATTTGCTACTTCCATGATGCCACATCCGGAAGTCGGTAAACTTCTGAGAATTGTATACTGCTTGTAGGCAGGAATTTATTAAGTAAATGCATTCCTGCATTTCTGATTGAATTCCATATCTTCCCAAAGGCCCGGATCTTTTCCGTCCGAGAAATCCCTGGAAAATTTCCTGCTTTTTTGACAAAAGGCAAAGATTAGAAAATATAAGAATATGGCATGAAAGTATTGGTAAAAGAAGTCAACTTACCAAGAACCGCGTCAATTTCATCGCTTTCTTTCATACGAGGAAATAGCATACTTTCTAAATCATTGATAATGGATTTATCCTCTCTGCCTGCAAAGAAGCCTTGGATTGCGCAATCCCAAGGGCTAGATTACTGGCTTCCAGTTCTTCTCGAACTTTTGAAAGTTCTCTTTGAAGGTTGGAGTTTTCTTCACGAAGTTGAGAAAAATAAGCAGTGTTCGCTGTGAGCTTCTTGGCTTTGGTTAAAGCAGCTGGAAAGCAGGACAAAATAATCCGACGGCAAGATTTAGAAAAAACCTTTCCTGCTAAAAGTCAACAAACACGAAGAAAAATACCGGTGGCTTTGGATAATTGCTTTTGAGTCGACGCCAGTTCGTTGCTCTTTGACTCAATAGCAGATTGGAAGTGTTTTTACTTCTTTGCTTTTGAGGCTAGTTTTTTCAAAACTTCCACACGTTTATGGCATCTGCGGAATGCTGAAACATGGAAATGAAAGCCAGATGCTTAAGTTTGAACAAGCATACAAAGAATCATTAAGAGGAATTTAGATTTTCAACTTAATGCTTGGGGGCTAGAGGGTATTACCTGGCTCATTTCTCGCAAATTAGTTAAGGGCTCCTTGAATTCTCGGGGCATATGCCATGAAAAGATTTCCTACGTGTGAAGGCCATCGTGTATGACCTGCCGGGGCGTGAATGCGATATTGTTGCGGATAACTAATCCATTTTGCGGCCAAGGGCGAACCAGAGGCGCAGGAGCAAAAAAACTTCTTAGCTTCGGACGAATATATCCGAGTTCGTCGAAAAGTTCTTCTTTCACTCGGATATCATCTGGAGCAGGAATGGATTCGTTTCTGACGGGTGATTGAAGATTTCCGCCCATTGGCATATTCGTTTTCCCCCTTTTGCCTGCAGCTGCAGAAGGGAATTCTTCTTTGATGGTAGTTTGCCTCTTGCGCTTTTGGGTGTTGTAAAACTCGGCATACAATTGGCTGATTTCAGCATCAGAAGCAAGATCATCTTCTCCAAGTTCGTCAAACTAGGAAAGAATCAGCAGTATGTTAAAAATGAAGAGAGAAGATAATCCGAGGAAACTCAGAAACAAGGGAAGAAAAGTACCTTAGGAACCAGATTTTCCGCATGATATATGGCTAGACTCTCTTCAACCTGGCTATCGGCGGCAACTATCTGATGAAGGCGTTCGACAAAATCCTTCTTGCTAAAGGATCTATCAGTGCCTCTCATGCTATCTTCCGGTCCCGTGTACTCACAAAGAAGTCGGGAACGAAGGGATAAAGGTTGTACGCGACGTCCAAACCAGCATAACACGATATCCTTCCAAACCAAAGGTGGTTGAGAAGAAGAAAGTTTGGCAATGCGACGCTTTATTTTCATCAGGCTTTCAGGCAAATCCTCTGTTATTTCAAGTGTCCAATTTTCATGAGGAATGGCAGCAGAATTAACAAAGGGAGGAAGTCCGGTTTCTTTGTTGGGGAACGGAATGTCTTGATGATAAAAGAAAGAACCTAGCCAAGATTGGTCAGGTTTCGGCATTCTTATCCTGGGGTACCATTCTTCCCTAAAGTTTCTGAGGATAAAAGATATGGTACCGCAGATGGGCGAGACACCGTTTGTGATATTGTGTTTCACCTCGAAACAATAATGCCAGAAGTCTAAATTGGGAGTTATTCCAAGATACCCTTCGAAAAGAGCTTGGAAACTAGCTAATTGGAGGATGGAATTTGGAGAGATATTATGTGGTTGGACACCATAGAAATTGAGGACGTCTAGGAAAAAGGCGGAAGCGGGAAAACCCATACCTCTCGTGATATGAGAAGTGAGGAGGACGCGTTCACCTTCCTTTGGCTTGGGCTCTGGCTCATTCTTCGAGATCCGCCATTTGCCTTTAACTATTAATCTGTCCCTTGACATCCGACGAAGGAGGACGAGTGAAGTATCACTCTGATTCCAAATTCCGACAAATTCTGCTTCTTCGTCAGCTCCGGCGGAGAAGCGCTCAGTGCCACGAGAGTGAGTCTTGACCCCCGCCGTTTCCGGTGCGAACGGCGGGGATGTTGTCGTGCTTGGGCCCGCTACGTCCGCGGCGGCGAAAGCGTTTCCTCCGCCCGCCGCGGATGTC